>JAQQZZ010110430.1:0-15488 GCA_030265115.1 Mopalia vespertina | reverse complement strand
TGGGGTTTTACGTCGTACTCAAGGGTATTTCACTTATATGACGACGTGCCAGCCCAATGGGTGAAGGAACCCACCCTCGACACCACTGGCAACAAACAAAGACAACACGGGACAAACACAGGACGCAATACAGACACCACAAACAGATCGGCTTCCTGTTCCCCTTTAGCTCTGAGAGCACCAAGAGCAACATAAAGCTCCCTCCAACCAACCGCTCTACACGTGTGTGATACAGCTTTACCACACTCTGATTGGTCACTTTCTGTTCACTGTTACAATTCAACCAATGAAATTCTACAACTTGTACGGGCTATTTTATTTTACAACTTGCAAATGGCGTCTGCATAGTTCAAAAAAGATACATGGCTGGCTCATATTAGTTACAATAATGAACATATGGCATCCGCCGACATGTTCGTGTAATAGAATCATCACCTAATTTATGACAGGAGATTTAACACTTCTCTTGTTTTCCATCTGTCTTCCGATCCATTCAAACTTTCGTGATCATGTACTGAAAGAGTGCAACGCTCATTACACACAGTTCGATGTGTTTGGAAGTGTTCAAAGGTCTTTGCAGGGCCTTGTTAATGGGTCAAGGCTAATTGTTAGATATTGACTGTACGGAAATAAAACTTTTTTGCATATTTCAGTTAAATAAAAAATGGCATTTATGGGATAAATAGAATCTCAAATCTGTGACCCTGACATCAAATTTATTAAACTCTGGTAATAATTTTCCTTTTTTCCTAGCCGGAGGCTCGGAATAAACGAAATTGACTACCCTCGTTTCATATATATAATATCTCCGGGTCTCGCATTAGAGATCCTATAGTTACCATTACATTAAATTTTCAACATAATTTTGTATATAACACTTCATATTATTATGACATGTATGTTGATGTTCTCTCTTTGGAAGAACACCACCGTAGTGAAATAGCATTAAGCACGGCGTTGAACACAAATCAGTCCATCGTTATTCCCAAATCAATTGCATCTTAATAATAAATTTAGATTTATAATAAACACCAAAGCGTTTAAAACAACATAATATATGATATTAGTAGAACAGACGGAAACATCGCAATTAACAGCCGGATCAATGTTAGTTATCTCCAGCAAACAAACAAAAACATGTTCGTTGAAAAAACAAAACAGATAAGAAACTAAGGATTCTAGTCTTACAGATAAAACAGCGCAAGTAAAAGGAGTCAACATTACTTTGGAAAACATGCACTAATACTGTCGATAATGTGTGGTGTCATTTGTTTGGCGTTGTCTTTCCCGCAGAGTGTTTGTCGTTGTTGAGACAGATACCCCTATTACATCCACGGATGTCACGGAGTAACCGCTTGTGGCAGATTAATCTCAATTATCTCACACCATTACAGGTACACTGATTGCTGACGGTTGCAGAAAAAATCAGTCTCCTGTACAGTAACTACCGTTAATGAGATTCAAGTAACGGTCTGGGGTAATATTGTTATTCTATCGGTTCGTCTAGTTATTCCGTGCTCTGAAGATCAGTTCTATTTCGCCCAGATTGACAAACAGATAAATATACACAATATATGTTTATCTTTAACGCCTTTGTTACATTTCAATAAGTTTACAACAAACAATAATACAACATAAAACAAAACAGTATTTTCTGAAACTAAAAAAAAGAATGATATTTACATTATGCATAAAGAAGTTAAGACAGAAAAAACGTGTTAAACAATGGTAAATATATTACCTGCGACTGTATACCTTTAGTGTTTATCTCGAATGACAGGTTTAGTTGTATTATCTGTGTACTTACATATATTTTGTTTTTACATTATATTTTGATTTCGGGAAAGCTTTCTTGTTTTTTTATTTATTTTTAAAGCACTGTTACAAACGGTCTGTCAGGAGAACCGTTATGTGAAAGCCATTTGGCTACAAAACGTATTTATTGTCTGCGGGTTTGTCGATTTTGTTTTAACTAATGTACATAAAGTCCATATATTGCACAAGCCTTCCTGTCAGAGACGGATAAATAAGGAGTAGGTTATTGGAATATTATGGGTATTGACGAGAACATAAAGATCCACACTTCTATTGAAGAAGCGATTTGAAATCATTATATTGAAACACCCAATTATCGTTTTCCATATGCTTACTTTTCAAGCGAGATATGAATGCATTTTGTTTTTTGTTCGGATCGCTTTCGGCGACGCAGTATGAGATTTATCGTTTGCAGCTGCATACACCAGACTAATGTTCATTGAGGAATGGCGATGAATAGATACGATCATCTTAATGTAAGGATTGTTACCTTGTTTCTTAAATAGATTGTTGTGTGCCTCAGATCCGTGTATTTGAATATAGCAAAATTATAGCCAAAATATTATTCCACGACCATCAACATACTCGTGCAAGGCAAACCTTTCAACTATATAACCACACTTATTTTCCATTGATTCAATTATATTTTGTAATGCAACACTATAAAATAAACAAATGCAATATACGCAGGAACCATTCAAAATAAATGCAGTGTGTACGTTGTAATCCAGCTGCCATACTCTCTTAGAAAAAATGGTTCTATGCGGAACCATAACAAGGCTTCGGAGTGGAAACAGTTCTATATAGAACCATACTCGTTTCTGAAGAACCTTGGAAGAACCATTATTTCTAAGTGTAGGCAGGGCGGAGAGAATGATGGTAGCAAAACTCTTTTCCTTTCATTCCTAGCCCTCATCCAGCAATAAACCTATGACGGTCGTAGAATTGTACGTTCTCCCATTTAATCCAGCCAATCAAATTGGAGATTTCGCAAACAAAATAGTAGCTGTTTATGGAGGGTCAAAAACTGATGTTGAAAAGCCCGGAGAAGATATGCATGACCAATGAACAGCCGACAACAGAAACATCTGCCAAAACTCCCCCAGCCATGGACTTACACACTGCATCTCCAAACACAACCAGACAGATTCGAAAGCAACGAAAGTTACCAGTCATATTTACACATTTGCAATTTATGCACAATATGTTTTTTCTATTTAATTTCAATACTATTGCATCAAGACAGTATAATTGAAATATATGTATGCTGTCGATACGGAGGAACATCTTTTTTCCAATTGAGCATTTGTATGTAATATTACACATTATGGTTGTTTTGCGCTGTTCTCTTTTGGAAGTACACCGTCGACGCGAACCACCCTCAACCACAGCGTTTAGCACTAATCAATCAACCAATCAATAATAATTCAACACCAAGAACTACATAGAGATTGTTCTTACTGTTCTCCAAATTTGGTTGTCTGTGGCTGAATCATTTTTAATATATTGAAATCTCCCCAACTCTTTTCACTGACATTTGTTTAGTTTTCTCAAGGTCTGAGGTTCGTGTCTTATCGTAAGTTGTTCAGGTAAAATAAAGTATAAGTTGTCTATACGACAACCGTCTTGGGCATTTGTAGTTTCTTGTTGTATACTACATTATAGTTTTGAACTTTGTGAATCATTTACTTCCTCAAAGTAATGAGGATGGTAATATGCCATATTTAATTCAGCGTTCTTGCACAACGTTTGTTTTGAACGTTTTATTGAAAAGCCTTTGATATTTCAAGAATAACCGGTAAGCTATGCTGGTAGCCATCAAAGCTTATACATGTTTTTCTTACAGAAGAAAAAGCAATTGAATGAATCGCTTTCTTTGTAAAGGTTCATCAACAAGATAATCAAACAGAAACTAAAACGCTAAGAACACACCGCGCCTAGAAGGGCTTATAGTCCAGTGTTGACTTTATTAAATGCTGAATGATCATGGGACATTGCTAAAGTTATTTATCTCGGCGTTTGTAAACAAAACTCTTATATAACGCCAAATTGTACTAGTATATTGTAATTGCTCGTCAAGTAGAGTGCTATCAAGAAACACAGTATTGCCAAACAATTGGGCCATGTCTTGTCCATAAAATGAACTGAAAGAGATCCAATAAACTCTTCTTAAAATTCAGTCTTTTGATATACCAAACAAATGTTGTCGCCACGAGATAAGCTGTGAAGGAGTTTTTTTATTTTGTCTGCTTTAACTCCTGCTTTAATTTTACATGTGTTCTTAGTTTACAAGATTCATCCCATTGCCAAACAGGCCTCGCTAATCTATAATGGTCAATTCTTATACCCCTATTCGATAAACGAATTGATTCCATTGAAAACGGCCGCGGTCATGGCTTAGTAGTTACCGTGCCTGCCTACTTATTCTACTTCGATGTACCGCAAAGAATTCGAGTCAGTATGTCTACCATCAGGCAATGTGGCTCTGGAAACCGGGGATGATTGATTTTACGAGGTTTTCTCTGGGTTTTCCATCGGATTTAAACAGGGAACAGTGTAAAATGGACAATCCGTCGTCATATAAATGAATAATTTTGAGTACGACGCTAAACCCCAATCAAAAAAACAAATCCAGTGAAACTCCTCCTAAATCTCCCAACATACTGTTTAGTGCGGTGTGTTTATGAACACTTGAGAAATACCTATGTGTTTTGTAAAAAAACCGTATTACAGAACTCTGTGTATTTATCATAACCACACTCACAAACACTGTTGTTTAAGATAAATGGTTCTCTATTATTTAACATTGTATAGAATGCATGCAAATCAAAGTCAATATTTTACACTTATCAATTATCAAACCAACAGCAAGTTCTGCAGAATCCTATAATTATTTTGCCGTCGTGCTAAATGGTAATTACTCGTCGAATATGGCTATTGGACGTCTGACAGAGGAGGGTGCCCGTCTTTCTGATTGGCTACTCTCTTCGATAATCCAATGAACGTTAGCCACGTTTTTGTCCGCAATTGTAAGAAGGGTGAATCGGATTAGTCAGGTGTTATGCCAATTGGCCTTTATCTTAGGAAAATGGGTGTAACCAAACTAATACCATGGTGGCGTGCTGTCTGCTTAAATAGACATGTGGCGTAGTGTTATCTGATCAAGATATGCCATAGAGATTATTTCATGCAACACAAACATTTTCTCTGACGGTGTAACCAGCAAACAGAAATCTGACTTTCTTGTAGAGTACTTTGAGTGAAGAGATACAATAAGTGCTAAGGAAAACAAGGTTAGATACTTATCCTTGACTTGTCTTTCTACCATGTAACTACATCTCCACGTACACACATCTTCATAAAAAGAATGTTAACGGTGTAAGAGAGAATGCGGCACGTACATTGAAGGTGCTGCCCAACCCTAGAAAGTAAATGCGTGTGAATTGCTTTGTAACCACTGTTACTATCGTAAAGTGTGACTGATCGTATTATACACGTACAAGCTTATACCATAAAGGATATTTGTTAAGATGTCAAGACTTCTTGGCACCGATAAGTAATTCCGTACAAGTATCGTCTATATATGCTGCATGTACAAGCACATCTGGGGCTGCGGTTCAATGGTTATCAAGTCCCCATTTGATGTAGCACTTACAGTTCTAGCCCCAGTGAACTTCAGTTATACGAGAGAGAGTTCGTCACAAGAGTGACTAGCTATCGAGGGGACCTCTAACGTAGTTTTATCGCGGTTTCCATCGTATTGTGGTTAGACAAAATAAATGTGAAATACACTTGTGTAGGGCCTTTGGCGTTAAACCTCAACCAAACAAACAATTAATACATACTAGTTAGTGATTTTTAGTGTCTTTTAGAAAGTGTATGTTAACAGTATCTACACGGCTGTATGGTCTAGATGATCGGCATTAACTGCAATCGATCTGAGGGTGGTGGGTTCCATTTCCAGACGGGTTCAAACTGCAACAGTTTCTGAAGTAGAAAGTGTTCAAACTAAGAAAGTGTTATCCTCAAAACATAAAGAAAATATAACTACTGCATTGGAAACAATTTGTAACACCACAGCAACACTTTATTGATAAATCGTGGAGTGTTGCGCCATTTTCAAATGGATGGTAAATTTTTCTCAATAATCCGGCATTTGTTGCTGTCGATTCGGTACCTAACTCTCAGGGAGGTGAGATCGATAGCCGGACTAGTTTCAACCTGCAAAACACTTTAACTAGAATCTGTTCAAATTAAAAAATATAGTGTTATTCCCAAAACAAAATAACGAAAACACAAGTAATATATAGTTTATAAAATCATTTGTAACTCCATAGCTACATCGTGTCGATGAATGGTGGAGTGTTGCGCCATTGTCAAATGGATGGTAATTTTGTTTTTAAAATGGTATTGACGGCCAAGTGGCAAACTGATCGTATCCAGATTGAAACTTTTAATAAAGCTAGTGTTGGTTTATATGAAACTGACTGTGTAGTAGTAAATGGTATAAATTGCCAGTATATCTGTAACAAATCTACGAACATTGAGTTCATTCTCCTGGTTACGACCATCTCGTCCCACGGTGGAAATATTTCTTGCATATTTTCAATGAATTGTATTCGACAAATAGTACAGGTCAATGAACAGAAATGGCGGTAAACTACAATCGCACAAACAATAGATCATCATCTAACTACCCCTGTATTGTTCAGATGTTCCGGTAATAAAACAACTTGTGGACGGGACAATATTGAAGACGTATTAGGTCTAGGCCAGAATATGCTTAAGGAGTATTTAGGATTACAAGGAATATTTACATTAACACCTGGCGACACCTCATTCCTAGTCACAAATAAATGACCATTATCTGAAACATCCTAATAAGTTCTTAAAATAACTGTAACTTCCAGCCACAAATACAAGAATCACTAATCCAACAACATAGCCCTTACAGAAAAATCCTATGGGATAACAAACAAAATTGCTGATAATTTCTGAATAAAAACAATGTCACTATAAGCGTCACTATTTTCGTGAATTCTGGTAGTGTCTACTTTGTGAGAACATTAAAGCCATTATGTGGTGGTTCTCTGTTGCTCAATCGGTTCGGTTCATCCTGTCTGTCATGGTTTGATCCCCACATCAGACATCCAATTGTGTGCATGCATGTAGCATACAAAACAATATAATTTTTTTAAATATACCATATAGCTCAATCTTTAAACTGTTAAATCCCTGTTTTTAATTTCCATCAAAGTACATAAGCATTACAATATTACGATATAGGTATGATTCAAACACATTCTAAAACATCTTAGCTGTACATAATCGATGGATGCGAGATCCCTATTATAACTCAACAATGTTGAAAATTTTAACAACTTTTGTGATTGTTATTTCAGTTAAAAGTTTACTACATATCGACCTATTTACAACACAGAATCATAAAAGCGTGATATTGCCTTTGTCTAAATATATCTGGTACAGTTTGATAAACGCGTTTAATATTTCGGAGCGAAGAAGTTGGATAGTAAATGTCAATGGACATGTACATATATATGCATTTTTAGAATCATTGATACCTCATTTTGTTATTCACATTTTACCACATACTAAAATTAGAAACCTTTTCTAAGCATTTTATCGGACATTGTATGATACTAAATTGACATTCAACAAACCGTCCACATAATATATTCTTTAGCACGGCCATGCTAACGGGTGATTTAATATCTTAAGTATCACTTATATTCATTATCATGTCTCATTGAAAAAGGCCTCTGAAGAATATCTACAATCGTCACACAGCTATATTCTAATATATTTTGATAATTGGCCACTTGACCTTCGGCGTCTGGTTGTTTGTTACAAATATACCCTTTCATCAATAAGTCTATATGATTAACAAAATATCCATAGGCAATATGTATATGCCTCTTTTATTATTCCATGTGGTCATTGGAAATATGTCCATCCTATGTTACCGAAGGCTTTATTACATAATATGATGTAATAGCAAAATAAAACACAAGAACTACATTACGGAATGTTTATTGTGGTGGTCTTTTGCAAAGCAAGTTCCTCGGCAAGCGGTAATATTTCTCGACAAGCTGAATATACTTTAAATCGTTTTATTGGTTATATCTTTTACACCTGGGTTTCGTTACAGTCTTAGAAAAAATGGTTCTATATGGAACCATTCAGAGTTCTTCAGCTTATCGCTTTGGTGGAACCCTTTATGGTTCTGTATGGAACCTTTTTGCATTGATTCCATAAGGACAATACGGTTCTGTAAAGAACCCTTACAATACGGTTCTGCATAGGCAGGCATACTTTTCCGGAGGTTAATATTAAAGCGGTTCTTCAAAGATAAACACAATTGAGTATCATTTCATGGTATAACATTTTTATGGAACCCTATAGAATAGTACAGAGGCTGAGAGAGAGATTTTTTCGTTTGATCATTTCACTTTTCTATTAAATCAAAATCGTAACACACATGGAAAAATACATATGTTTTTCACCCAATATTAGGTCTTTAAGTTATTATGATAATTCACTATTACATCTATCAATATTTATCGACCGAATTGAAGAAAGTCAGAACTAACCAAGACTCCACATTAGTTAGTGAGCTTCTATGTAATCGACATTATTACATTTAAACATTTGATGCCTACAACCGTAATTCACATTATCATTTCTTTAAAGGGAAATGTATAGGCCCTAGGCCCAGGAAAGGGTTCACTTCAAATAAAATGAGTGATAAGTCATAATTTTTACTACATCACTGTAGGAACTTTGGCCTCTTTCCTTTAGACTACTCGAAGCTCGTTTACACATAAGGTGTGTGTACTTTAAAACATTAGAATCAACAAACCTGGATGTGAATGTGCTTCTTTTTTGTTCAAAGTAGATAAACAGCAGACGACTGAATCAAGCATAAGACTTCGCTCAACCGTCACATGACAACAGTGTCGGAGTTTGTTCCTCGCCAAACATTTGCGCATCTTCGGAAAATGTGCTGTCTCTGAATATACTCAGAGAGTAAAAAAATAAAATGCACGTTTTATAACATCTCGAACTTCAAAATACAACGTGTACTAAGTTCACATCCAATCATTTTCCCAAAATGTACGTGAAAATCGCCGTTATTTTGACAAATAAAAAGATAATAAATCAGAGACAAAACGATGGGATCAAGACTCCTCTATAAGACGGGTTATTTCCCCCTTCATTCGAATACCAACGAACCCTTTAATGTAATAGTTCCATATAGAACCATAACAGGGCTTCGGAGTGGAAACAGTTCTATATAGAACCATACTCATTTCTGAAGAACCTTTAAAGAACCATTATTTCTAAGAGTGTACCCCAAGCATGACGTCATACATTTGACTAAATAATGTACAAAGCACTACATAACACCAGCATTAGTATATGTAAGACAAATATATGTAACACGCTTTTTTCCTGTCAAAACATTCCACAGGATTAGAGAAGAGATGAATTGGGACATCAAACTATAAACATATTAAGTGGAGCATTGCACTGAAATAAATCTCATGTTCTAGTACAATTGAAGAAGTTCATTATCCTCATGGAAATCTTATGTTCTAGTACAATTAAAGAAGTTCATTATCCTCAAGGAAATCTTAAGTTCTAGTACAATTGAAGAAGTTCATTCCGCTCATGGCCATCCCATGTTCTAGTACAATTGAAGAAGTTCAAAGGCTTATTGTCTTTGGTCTAGTGTGTGGTTGTTTAAATTGATATAGTAGGGCCTAACAGATTGCTTTCGTTATTCCCTGTTATATATGATTTGTTGAAAAAAGAAACAAAACATTTCCGGAATTGTACCGGGGGCGTTTGTTTTTTAATTGTTTATTAACTTCTTCAACAATTTGTTCAATCATAACTTGCTCGTTCCAATTTTACTCTTTTCTGTCCATCGTTGATTTTATCTTTCAATTATGTTTTCGTTCATTGGTTTTTCCATCCATCTATCTATCCTTTAATTCATTCATCTATCCATCCCTTAATTTATCCATCCATCCATCCTTTAATTCATCCATCCATCCTTTAATTCATCCATCCATCCTTTAATTCATCAATCCATCATTTAATTCATCCATCCATCCATCTATCTATACACACGGTCGCCCATCCCATCCATCCATCATTCTGTCCATCCACCCAACTATGCATTCGTGTTATTTATAAAGATACACAAATGACTCTTTATAAAAAGTGATATAATATGAAAAGCATTATACAAATTGCACCCAAACGTCGTATAGTACTCGTGGGTAATAATTATGCGACGTGTGGGTGCAATTCCCACAGCAGTTTTTAAAATCAAAGAAAATCATACCACCACTCCGAGAAACCTGTATCTCAACAAAACGATAATTAACAAAGAATGATTCGTTTTCATTGCTTTAATTTGAAAGATACACAAGCTTTTGAGTATACGTTAATTTAAAATAAGAATAATCAGCAAGACTTATGAAAAACAGTATAGAGTAGATATTATTGATATCACATTGAATTCTGTGTATCAATTTGAATTCTAGCCGCGGCGTCGTAAAAATCTTGTAATTTAACCAGGAAAAGAACGCATTAAACTGGGTAGAAGGGCTTGTATTGCAGGTAAATCACAGCGAGCTGGCATTTGGGTCAATCAGGGGGCCATTGGGATTCCAGATGGCCGCCAAAAGTTTGATGCCATTGTCAACTCTGATGAACACCCATACACCACTGAGAAATAAAAGAAAGTTACTGACATAGACAAAATAAAGTTGAAAGTACAAGATGTTTAAAATATCCCCCGGAAGGCTGACAAGTAGTTTGTGTACTATTGTTTTCGCTCAGTAAACTTCGGTTTCGAATTTATTTTGAATTTATTCTTCGGATTTAATTATGAGAAAACATATGACAGAAGTTGTGTCAATACATTGTTTTGTCTACAGAATACAATGTCATCATTCCAAAATGCGTAAGTAGCTTTGGGTCTAACGACCTGTGGTATGTACTGATATGTATTTGTAAACATTTTCCTATGCGCTCTCCTCACAGGGCCGATATTTTCCTTATTCTTGGGTATTGGTCTACATACTAACCTGCCTATGTATATTTTCCCGTCAGACAGCACCGCATCTGTGCGGTGTTCCGAAACTCCTACAGTCTCACAATTAACAATAATTCTTTGAAATGATAGAATTCTTTGCCGAGGCCATTGCCCATTTTCCAGTTGTTGCTCAAGCATGTCATTTACCGCTAGTAAAAAGCAGATCATATTACTTCGTTAATATTTGCCACACATAAATAAAACACGGCCAACAAAACTGGCGATAATAAAAACATCCACACACTGACACAAAAACACATTGACCAAGGTCGCCTGGCTTGTAAGTGTTTTATTGTAAATAAAAATAAGTTATTGACAAAATAACTGTTTGTTTGTTTTTTTCTAGTTTATAATACATACTTTCTAGAAAAATTAACAAAAAGTGAAGAAATAAAGAAAATTAACAAAACTATGGATTTGTCTCCATCTGTACGTTAGAGCAAATCCGGAAACCAGTTATCAATTTTAGACTAGTTTTGGAACGTTTATACTTCCGGTTATAAGAGTGCATTTGTTTGGACGTCCTTTATGATCTGCGTGACACGGCCGACTCCACCACATGATGGAGTCAGAGAGAGTTTAGAGGAGGTTAGATCGAAGTCGATATATATTGCTATAAATCGTGATGAAGTGGTGCACTCAATAAAATCATTTGATAAATATTAGACATAAAACTGTATGGCGGTCAGGGTTACAATTAGTATCAACACGCCGATTTTAATAAAATCTAGATTAATGTCAACTGCATGGTTTTCATTACATTTTACCTTGTTTTCCACGAACCGGTGGCATGTCACGTGGATAGATGGTAATGTTATCAGACATTATATCTATCATATCGGGGATGTCCTGATCACTGTCGCCATTATTCCACTCGTCGTATGCATCGGAGATCGCGTTCTCCCAGTCTGAAAATGAACGCAAGATTCGTTTATAATGAATCACGTAAAAGATTACTGATAAAATACAAGAGACACCGAAGCACCTCTAATGGCTATAAATTTATATCCTGATTTTTGGCACAAAAGCGAGAAAGAACTCACATTGTTTTTAGCTAGGTTTCCACTTATCTGCAGTTCTTAATGGATAAAGATATGCTCTATCGTCTGTTGTACTTGTTTATCATTGGTACTGTATGTAACTGCCAGTATTCCGAAAGATAACATGCACAAACGTGTCGAAATATTAAACGAAATCAATGCAAGCAGTCTAAAAGGAATTCCTGATCAGAATATGAGAGTAACATTAAACTCTCTAAGAACAATTGAAAACAAAATGATTTGTATTCTGAAACCTTGATTGTTTCCTAATGGGTAGACAGATGAGATAAACTGCGAGGAGCAATAAACCGTAGCCAGGGCGATCCGAAATGGTATTCGTTAGTTACGATATATTTGCTATAAAAAGTACGAACCAAACGCTTGTCCTCCATTGACCATTGATAAACACAGGAACGTAAACAACATACACAACATCTTGACTCTGAAACAAAACAATGGCATGGAAATCGTTTCACTCAGTCCGTTAAATATTCGACTAATGCGGGGAAACATAGCAATTGCTCGATTGATTAAATGGATGTTCACTTTTACAGTTGGCGTTAATAATTCTTCTGACTGGACACGCTAATAATTAAAATGGTGATTTCAAACAGCAAATAAGCACTGGAATCATCAAATAATATTTGCATCCCAAAATACATATTATATTAAAAATAGTACGAGAGTAATGTAACTCCACTAAAGAACGAAAGACTCATTTTGATCTCAACATTTCAGCGATTTAATTTGCCATCATCTGGAGAGTAATCTGACAGGTGACATTAAACATATCTATAGGGGTTAAAGGAAAACAAGCATATTGTTCTAAAATATTAGCTACAATAAAAACCCATTTTTGAAGGTATACGTTGAAACCAAAAACAAGATCGTGGCTGCTATTAAAACTCTAAAATCATCTAAATCATATAATAGATTAAAGAAAGCCCCAATAAACACGACTTAACATATTAACAAAGCTGCCTATCGTGTCGTACAGAGTAATTAACTGTGATAAACACAACAATCTAAACAAGATTAACTCTTTGATGGCTTTAAGGCCATGGTTTAACAGTGGATTTAATCTTCTTATTGCAAGGGCTTCTTTCAAGAGGAGAAAAGACCTGATTTTGTTGAGTCTATTGTATTAGTATTTGGCAGTATAACTTCAAATACAGTATAACTTCAAATACACCCATAGCTTTATTATTGCTAAATGCTCTAAAAACTAGAGATCTAACCCAGGCTACCTTTAGATACCTAGGTTAAAAGCTTTCAAAATGTACATGCCGTCCTGTGTGAGTTGTTTTTCGGAAGACTGACATGGAGAAACAATCGATTATTATATCTATACAATTTACTTTGTCGTTAATTTTTTTCCGGTCCGGGGAAAGGAGGCCTTTTTGGGCTTACCAGTCGACGAGTCGTGGTCCTCCCCGATGTTTATCGGCATGGAGGCGGATGCTTCGAGGGCTCGGATGATTCTATTGACCACGTGCTGGATGTACTCTTGCATACCCATCGTCCATGTCTGGTCGTTCTTAGGGTTTCATGAAACCTAACCACGATCACAGAGTTCCGACCGGTCGGCCAGAGCTCGCGTGCAACCGGTGTCGAGTTAAAGACATGGTACCGATGTAATGGACGAAAGACAAGAGAATCCTGGTCCAAATTTGGAAAATCCAATTTATTTCAACTAGACTCGTCCTGTAGTTGAGCGAATGGTGTTTCTGCAACACTGCAGACTTCACATTAAAGATTCGAGACATAATATCGCAGAGAAAGGGTTGTCCCGAACGTGTAAGGCGAGTTATAACGCCTTCAGCTTCCTAGTCGGAGAAACTCCTATGGCCAACATTAAAGGCTTCGCTAAGGTTTTCAACGTAAAATTGCCAGGGTCCCCCTGTAACACAAAGACAAGATTAAACACAGTTTGCCCAAGTTTAGATAACTGTCGTAGGGCATGACTGGCCGCTAACCGCATACCAATGGGCGCGGGGTTAGAAATGTTCATGGTTGAATTCGAACAATGACTCGTAATAAAACACCAAACTCAATCAAACCATCAACAGTTTGCTGTTCATGGCAATTTAAGTAAACAGTGGAAAAGTGATAATACCGACCACAAGTTATTTAGAGAATATCTCAGAGTGTTGTGTGTCTTTGGGTTAATCCATACAAAATGACTGGATTTTGAGGGTCTGCAAAATAAAGCAATCGATAACCAAATTCAAGAGACTGTGAATGCAAAACCAACATATGACATTAACTCAACTCGAACGAAATGTAATCTCATAAACAGTGTAAAAGTCAAGAAGTATACATTAGGAGAGTCCAGTGAAATGGCAATTACAATCAATGACAAAAAACAAACTATGAAACAACATGTGGCTTATATCGCCCCCGGGAGTTAATAATTTGTTCCTTAAACTTTATTGTCGCGACAATCTCGGCTAGCTCGTTAGTGATGGTTTCTTGTAAACAGATCAAGCCAATACTTGATTATTGTATGTATAAACACTACGCAAGGGACCAAGTGTGTAACGAGCTGGATAAGCGTTTGAACCTTGATCAGAATGCACCAAAACAGACCGCATATAATATGCGGAATGGTCACAATATGTACAAGGGCAATAATGACGCCAAAGCGCCTATAAATGCGGTTGCAGTTAAAAGTAAATTATTTGATTTGGCTCGCTATACTTCCAGGAAACCAACTCCCTGATAGACGGTAATGACTGGTCATTAAAATTATCATACACAGGCCTAGGTTATATTAAAGACACGTGTCGATTATTCGGAGATGGTAAATGTGGCTCGAGACGCATTGCAATAAAGGCGAACATAATTGCTAAAATTTACACTAGCATATATACAATGTACCCAGATTAACTCTACCTGCCCCTTTATAAAGAAAGACCAAGAGGCAAGCCATCCCCATTCACAATGCATTCAATTTTCCAACCTGTCACAAGTTATCCAAAACGTACATCCGAAACTCGGCAATAGAGGAAAACATCCAAATTCCATATACAAATAAAATGTAAATTTTACTCCGTTAAAGTCGAAAGTCAACTAGTTAAAGAAAAAAAGTTTCAAACTGAAAATGCAAAATGGTGCTCCCGCGAAGCGAGAGCCCCAAGCCAGGCGACCTTTTCAATAGATAATTTACCAACTTCGCTGACTGGACAAAAATAACAAATTTCAACAATTACATAACAAAAAACGCCATGTGGATTCGGGCTTCCTGAGCGCCAATTGTTGTACCCGGCTACTACTCGGAACTGACACGGGGCAGCAAGCTTACCTTCGCTAAAGAGCAGTATCTCTGCTGCTGTCTAGGCCTGTGTTCGTCGCGTATCTATGATACTCTGCCCTGGCTTGCCTCGTCTCACAGCATATATACACCTCGTCATAAATATCGCACCGCCCACTTTTTATCATTAAGTAAAACTGGATCTTCAACCACATACAAATGGTGCGTAGAAAAGCACATTAAACTGTTT
>JAQQZZ010110419.1:4336-15488 GCA_030265115.1 Mopalia vespertina | reverse complement strand
GGGGGGGGGGGTCAGCCATTAACAGACATGATGGGGACAATCAATAAAAATAGAAGACTCACTTAGTAAAACAGGGGTGGGAGGATGGGGCGTACTTTCGGGATATTTTAAAACTCGTAATCAGTACAGCCTTGGTTATGAAACGCCAAGCCTGACTTTGATGGATTGCTTCATAAATAAGTTTACACTATAAATTTTTAAAAGACATTAGGCTTCATTTCCTTATATGTTTAAAACAATGTGAAGGTTAATAAAATTAAATTCCAGAGATATCATAATGTATGTTATTGAAAAATTGAAAACAAAGATCATTAGCCAAAAGCACAATGTTTTTTTTTGTAAAACACTTGAGGGGTTAATCTTAATTTATTCTAAATTCCACCTCTTTCAAAATATATTTTTGTGATCTCTAAAGAGATTTGGTTGGGTTTAATGCCCTACCTAAAGGTTATTTAACACAAGACCGCCTGCAAGACGGACTGGTGAAGCAAACCAACCTGTCACAAAGACCTGGTATCATAGACACCAAATGGCATTATGCCTCTATAGGGTCGCTTTGATGTAACCCTTCAGTTCTGAGAAGCTCTCTGTGGAGAGGGAGCATCCTGTTGCTCTGGTGCTCTCAGAGTTAAATGGCAACATGAAACAGATCTATTCTGTTATAGCTTTGTATTATGTCCTGTGATTGTCCTGTGATTGTCCTGTCTTGTTTTTGTTGCTGTATTACCAGTGGCGCAGAGGTGGACACATAGTCATGTGAGTGAAATAGCCTTAAGTACAGTGTTAAACCCCAATCAAACAAACAAAAATGGTGTAACTGCCCATGCAATAAGTAAATAAAAAGACCACACAAACTACCATAAACTTCTGTGAGTAATGTTTCACAGGACGATACACTAGCATATTGACAGACCCCATGGTAGATGGATTGATTACTGGGTCTTTAATGCCATATTTGACTGATAGGGCACTGATGTAGGCCACCTCACAGTAACCACCACACAAACAACAGTAAACCAAAACCAAGGCCCTGCCAGTGTGGTGTGAAGCCAGCATCAGACAGATCATAAAAGGCACTAACAACTCTTCACTAAACTGAAATCTACAGTTCAACAATAATAATATGTATGCAAGCCTGTGCTGTTAAGGAGAACGGACAGGAAGGGGTCTTCCCATGGTTATGCAAACTTAGTTTAGGAGAACCGATTTTTAGGTTTCCCAAATAGTGATTTTAACAAATTTTGTCATCCTATAATCAATGAAGATTGTATTTTTAGGCAATTTTGCTTTATTTTACACAAAAGCTTATTTACCGGTATGTATTTAAAAAATCAGCAAACCAGGGGAAAATGAAAATGTTAGGTTACCTCATAAAATTTTAGAGGACCGATTTTAAGGTTATGCCAGAAAGGGTTACAGCGTAGGCCTAAGTATGTATGTATATTTCTAAAAAATTAATCACATTGGCTGTTGATTTATCAAAACTCATGTTCTGGCTAAACTCCCAGAGATATGTTTCTAAATCTTGAGATGTTATGGGAAAACGACAAACATTTCAAGAGAAGGTAATAAGAATGAACAAGGTATAGAAAATATGTGATAAATATGTAGCTCAAACAAGATATTCGATGTATGTTTAGAATTAATCAAACTACAAACAGGTAATTTATGTATGTATATTTGTATTGTAGACAAAGAACATCTTGCTTGCCTCCACTGGGATTCAAACTTCTGTCTCTGGCTAGCAATACCATCGTTCTATCTAATTATATTAACAACAACTTTATTTAACGAGAAAAAATTACAGTCAAATTAAAAATTTGCCCTCCCTGTAGTCCTCAATAAATAAGTTTTCATAAATTTCAAACATATGCATATCATTTTAACAATAAAACATGAAGACATTATATAAATAAAAATAAATAATTTGTAAAATCATGAAAGATATCCTTAATAAATGATAAACTGATAATAACTGACTGAGCTATATGGGCTCAGGTACGGTACACATACTCTATAAAAAATACCCCTTAAAAGAGGCTTAGATATAACCCTTCTTATTACCCTTACCCATTAAGAAATTAAAGTAAAATAAAGACCCTAAAGATAATTGGCGTTTTGTTCTTCAATTTCTCACTCTTTTTCTAGCTATGCATATCTATAAAACTATCTGCCGACACTGGGTTAATTTGAAGGCTGATGTGGTTATGCAAAGAATTTCATTGACTTATTCTGTCAAGCTTTTTAAATAGTGACGAGTATCCGCTTAACATTAAAATTATGACAAGGACCTACTTGTTAAATAGACTGACGAATTGTCACCACATTAGGCAATGTCAGGCAAAAGGTCTTAAACACGTCAGAGCAACTCAAGTTAAAAACCTTAACATTTCATCCCCTTGGGCAACGTGCCATCAACCTATATCGAAATTACTGAAAGTTCACTCAAACAGGTTTAGAGAACATGAGGTAAAGACTCGATGAGTTTTAGTTAACTATTTTACCAGTTGATATTTTATAAAAGTTGACAGAAATATTTGCATGACAAAAGTTGGGATCGAAGCCTTGAGTTTTTTGATGACACATTGTCAACATTTCCATATTAAGCACAAGATTGAACAGATTATAAATTCAAATCTACAGGTTTTGATGAGCAAATTATGTTGTGGCGAGAGTCTTGTTATTTATGGTTCTATTGGGAACAATTATCTTTTCTATAGACCTTTAAGGTCTAGTTGATGTAGCTGTTATTTTATTGGTTATTTTCTCTGTTTGGTAAAGAACTTTCTATCTTAGAAATCCTGTCCATGTTCATGAAACAATTTTAATTCTTTACAAAACAATGCGTAGTTGAAGATTAGATAAGTAAATGAGACAAAATGTAGCACCGTCTCCATTCATCTTAATTAACCCAGCATAACTACACACGACATACTTTATATACCATGTTTATGGTAATTACCTTCTCTCCAGATGTCTTTAGGTTATTCCTAACAACTCAAGATTAAGGTCTATTTAGAAACTTGTCTCTGGAAGTTTATCTTCAACCCGAGACGAGTCATCAGTTTTAATCAATCAATATCCCTTTGACAGTGTGATTAATTTTTAGTAATATATATATAATGTAGTAAGTCAATTATTTTGATTGCTTGATAACTTTAACGGTGTGCTTAAGTGGATAGGCCTTTTATTAGTGACAGTGTAAAGTGAATAGACACACACACACACGACGATACAGATGAGGTGTTTTCTATGTAAGAAAATTATTGTTCCTCCAGTGCAAAGCTATCCGGATGACTATGCTCTATAGATACTACCCTTAGTCTCGACCAAAAAAGTAAATAGTAAGTGAATTTATTTCATTGATTGGTAATCTCTGTACGGTACATACTGCTCTAAGCAAAAAGGTTTTAATAAACTTGTAAAAAAAATGACTATATTTACTCTATGCTGATACCAGTTCTTCGTCTTAATTATAAAAATCACTAGCTTTAAAAAAATAAATAAACCAATAACATCTGATTAGAGAGTCACACCCTCAGAAATAAATTGATCAAAGAGTATCTAATTAAAACAAAATGGGACCCCAAAAATGTTAAAAAAATTAAACAAATCTGTCAACTAGGAAGAAATATATCAAAGGAAAAACAAAAGGTTGTAAAAAGTTATAACATATTAATCAATATATGAGATCTTAACATTCGATGAAATCAAATGAGATTTTTTAGTTTGGAAGTCAGACAAAAAACACGGGAAGAAAGAAAAAAGAAAAAAGAGAAAGTATGATATTGCTTACAGGCTAAAAAAATTATTAAAGCAGATCATTCATTGGGTTGATTTTTTATAATGCACTATGAATTGACGAAGAAACCGATTTGATTTGATAAGTAATTTAACGACTTGGTAGCTTCCGGCTATTTTCTATATCACAAGCTGTCATAAAGACTGAATTAGCCGAGACCTGATTAACATGGTATGTTCTAGTGGGCAGACTCACTATCCTTACCCACTAAGCTGGATTTAGTTGAATGATTTCTTACGTGTCAAGATATCGTTAGGCGTCAAACTAAAGCCAGAAAGGCGTGTCGTTTAGCATCGGGCCTCGGCCTAAAAAAAACAACTTGCGAAACAAGATTCTCTGGCTATTAAACGCCTTTTAAACAAATCATGGCAAATTATAAATTATACAACAGAGAGAAAACAAATTGAGGATATAAAAAAAGTGACAAAGTTAAGACAGAAACCATCAGTTAATAGCACCTCTTTTCTAAAGGGACCGGCTTTATTTTATAAACATAATTTGTTGATAACGAAATAAAAAAATTAATATTGGGAAGTTTGCCAAATTACATTATATCATTGCCAGGTATTAAGTTACCTGTAGAGTGTACCTTTTCATCTACAAACACTATATCAGAAAATCTCACTATAAAGGTAAATCATATATTATTAATAAGAACATGTATTAATTATTTGCATTTCTGAAGTAGTCTTTATTATCATTGCATTCACATGTATAGGAGTTCTCCCCAATACAGAAATTACTGCCAATTATCTTTTTGATTGATACTTTCTTGATTTTTCAAAAAGATTTAAATTATGAACAATTAGTATATATTGGTAATATAACTGCAAATCAAAGTTTTACACTCTAAATTAATTTGACAAAGGTTTTTTTTATTATTTAAATACTGTAGAGAAATATAGTGTTCTGTAAAGAAGATATCTGTAATAGGAGAGCTGGGATTAGGTCATTTAACACAGGTGTATGAAGTAGTTTGTCGAGTCATGTCCACAGGAATTCAACCTAATATTGCAATTAAAAAATATATTTATTTTTAAAATGTTGAATTAGGCAATAGACACTTGTAGAACATTCTGAGTAACAGTTATATTTCTACGCCTGTTTAGATTTATCAATTTTCTGATAATTCAACAAATCACAATTATGAATTAATGTATAACACCACAGCACATAATTATTTCTGTAATCGACAACCAATTAAAAAATAAATAACAAAAATATGTCATCTCCAAATTCAAGCCTCTTTTGGATGAACACCTCTATAATAAATTAAAACATTTATGAAATTAAAAAAATTATATATCCATGCAAGTAAATTTGACCTTGATTCACCTTTTAAACTACTTCATTGGTCACTTACATAAGGGGAGTGAAGCAAAGCTTGACCACTGCCAGATATCAAAGTTACGTCCCTTTGCTAAAATGCTTCTCTTTTAAAAAAAAAAAAAAGGACTACTAATTTTATATATGTTCATTTTCCCAGATATTTGCCTAAAAAAACACAGCAAAAGAGAAAATGTGTGAACTGGACATTTTTTTGTCTGCAGTAGTCTACAGTGACTGAAATATACATGTAGGTTGTAGTATAATTTATGGTTGTTGACAATAGTTTTTGGGAAACACTTTCTTATAATGCATCATACAGGTTCTTTATTTGTTTGATTCTGATTTTAAACCAAACTTGAGGTTAGTTCACACTAATGATATGACTGCGTGCCAGACAGAGGACGTCAATTTCACTCTAAAACATGCCTGTAAGCACTAAGTAATTAAACATAAAACTATGTAATCACAAAGTAATTAAATGTAAAATTAGTGTGGATAAATGCTGTGATTTCAAGTTATAACGACATGTTCCAGTGGATGGACCAATTCTCTAGTTACAATACATCCTAATTTAGTTTTTTACGATTTAGAAAACAAAGTCAGAACACATATGGGTACAAAAGAGCAAAAATATTATAAGTAAATGTTAATCTATACGAGACTTTTGTTTTATGATGCTACAACAATAAAATTAGGTCCCCTTGTGAAAATCGGTCACTTCACAACAATTACTGTAATTAACCAGTTACCTGCCCATTCTCAAACATTTTATTGGATATTGGTTTACAGAAAAATACTCTACAATAAATACTCTTAGAAAAAATTAGTCAAAGAAAACTGAATTTTTATTATTAACTTCTATGTCTTCATCCCTGATCTTCTCAATACAGCCCTTGGTTGGATTTGCTCCTAACTTGTTGTTCAATGACAAGTTCAGTTCGTAAAGGGACATCACTCTTCAATTATAACCATATAACTGGAAACTCTCATATTGATTGGTGCTCTGATTGAAAATCATATACAATGTTGTGTGGTAATCATTTTCACTAACTATTCTGACAGTAAGTTCTGTAACATAGGTTTAGCTTATCTTTGCAAAATCTCAACTTCATATATGCATTATATTCTTACAAGTATTAAAATTCCAAAAATCAAATATTTTTTCTGAAAATAATTTTCCCAGTTTTATTGAAACATTTAACAAATATCCATATAAAATGCCGGATTTAAAAACAACATTGTAATAATTAAAAATATATGTAGCTGAATTGTCTATAAAACTGTTTTCATATTATAGTGTATTGATACCATAACACAGATTAACTATACCTTATAGATCTCCTCTCTATTTATGATATTTAAATTGGTTGTTGTTGTTTTTTGTCCATTTGGAGCTTACCCCTGCACAAATTTAACATGGCTGACAGCCATGCTCTGTCATATAAGGCACAAACAAAGACAATACATTATTGATACAGACCGACTATGCCTACGATTTCTGTTAATTCCCTGTACTTCGAACATGCAATGGCTTAGATATTGATTTTTTTTTGGCCTAAATTCCTAACAAAGCTGTCACAGCATCTCCAGCAACCCCTGAGGGCGATTTGCCTCCCAGAATTCCACGTTCAGCCGGCTCGATCTCGGCACGAAATCTGTCACATCTCAGTTTGACAGATTGATTCAAGTGATTGATTGGTTGGAGAAGTCAGAGTCGATATCCTGCTCGTCCAATCAATAAGTGACTCAGTCTGGGGTAGATGAACAATAGAACAAATAAACTGAGAAAGGCCGGATGGATTATACCCTGGTTCTATATATATATACATTGCAAATATAAAAGGTATTTGCATAGATAAATCACACTGATACACATACATTGATGGCATACAAACCAACAATAAAACAAACACAACTATCTTATACAAAATAAATACAAATCCCAAGTTCTTGTATCTGTTAAAAGGAATAAAATTGAATTCTGCTAAATTTATAAAACACAAATCTAAAACCCCAGAGTTTTTGTTTGTATTGTTGTAGGCAAGCGAGGTGATCACCACTGACAGAATCAGGCAGGTATTGCTTAAAATCTAATAAAAGATTATTATGATATGATACTCATCCTTCTTATAAATGTTTTAACTTTAAATAATTTTTTTTCAATTTTGAACTTTTTCTCAGACACTGATGCAGGACTCTATACAGCCCATATCATTTTGTTCCAATAAATTATCTGAAGGCTATGAATTTTTGTAAACAGTTCATTGTATTCCTACTATACTATAAACCATACTAACACATATCAAGTGGTACATTTTTTAAACTGATAAAATATATCAAGTGGTACATTTTTTAAACTGATAAAATATATCAAGTGGTACATTTTTTAAACTAATAAAATATCAATAAACAGACTGATGTACAGACAGCAAGCACCTGCTAATCCTGCACCACTAAACCCATCTACATGGGATGAGACAACAACATAGATCAAAGTGAAATATCAATAAACTGTAAATCTATAAACAGACTATTGAACAGAAATCAAGAAAATCCATCAGCACACTATTGATTAGGAGTATCAATAATACAAATATTACTGGACTGATTGGTCATAGGCAAAGAACAATAATGAAATGAATCCTAACTTTAGAAGAAAAAAACACAACTTTGTTTCACTTTAAAAATAAACCTGTTGATTTGGTTCATAATAAACCCCACAGCTCTGTGTTAAAGACTCAAAATCAAGGAAGTGTGTGACCATGTATTAGAAAACTATTATTTAAAAAAACATTCAAATATTCACCTTGTTGTCACCATGAACTCCAGTTATTGACTATGGTTACTGACTGTATAATATAGTAACGCTGTGTGAGCTGAGAAGTCCATTGTAGCATGAGCAAGGCCATGTATTGATAGGACCTGTAAGTACTGATACAGCCCTGTGTACAGCATGAATCAGCCAACCAGTATTTTCAATCAGGATACTGGGCTGTTATACAGTAATCATCGACAATAATTGGGTCGGTATGGAAATAAACTATCGCCAATGGCATTCGACTAAATTAGCTAATTTTCATTTCCTCTCTACGCCATCGATTAGGGACAGAAGTTACAGATCCATGTCCCATAATGCACTGCAGGAGCCGTAATCGTCTGTACATGCGGGTCACAAGGCCTGTGATCGTAAACTCGACCGGGATGGCCCCAGGGGGAGGCTTTAACACAATATTGATTTCAACGAATAATTGGTAAAAATTTCCATAGAAGCACATCTGTCGCAGAGATCCTCCGATTATTGATTTTCCAGTGAAACTAGTTCAGCGCTGTCTGAGTACGATACAGATCTCTCTGCGGCAATAATCGTAACCAATCAATAGCGCCGACTCGATCACTGCCTGACAAGAGAACTAAGGGATGCAGAACGTAATCACAATGCCTGGGTGTCATATGGGGACACTGGCTTACAACTGATACACTAATAATTCAACTCTCTTTTATGGACACTCTGGCCCAGAAATATCAAACATGTCTGCCTTTCACAGAGCTTCCAGAGTACAAATTTATCATAGTCAACATGAAGCTAAGAAAATAGACACTAGAGTACACTACAAACCTGACATACATGTATGGATCCCCTGAATATACTCAAAGGTCGAGTATAAACTCACCCCTGAATACACCAGAGATGTGAGTAAACTGATCCCTGAATAAACCAGAAACCTCTGAGTATACTAAAAACTTGAGCATAGACTGACCTCTGAGTAACTTAGAAACTTTAGTATAGACTGACCTCTGAAAACACTAAAAAATTTTGTATAGACTGAACTTTGAGTATACATTACAAAAATCTTGAGCATAGACTGACCTCTGAGTATATAAGACACTTGAGCATAGACTGACCTCTGAGTATACAAGACACTTGAGTATAGACTGACCTCTGAAAACACTAGAAACTTGAGTATAGACTGACCTCTGAGTATACAAGACACTTGAGTATAGACTGACCTCTGAGTATACAAGACACTTGAGTATAGACTGGCCTCTGGACGTGAATGGACAAGGCAAAACACATGACATTGCTTTTGGGGCAACAAATGTTTTACTTCACAGCACCAGATATCAGAACTGATCAGACTTGAGTTGCCCCTTAACATTGTCACTCGTAAGATAAGCTGACAAAGAGTTATCAGAACTGATCAGACTTGAGTTGCCCCTTAACATTGTCACTCACAAGATAAGCTGACAAAGAGATATTAGAACTGATCAGACTCGAGTTGCCCCTTAACATGTTCACTCACAAGATAAGCTGACAAAGAGATATCAGAACTGATCAGACTTGAATTGCCCCTTAACATTGTCACTCACAAGATAAGCTGACAAAGAGATATCAGAACTGATCAGACTTGAGATGCCCCTTAACATTGTCACTCACAAGATAAGCTATCAGATAATTATATCATCAATTTGTTAATTTATTTCGCTATTTTTCTTATCTTTTACATTTCAAAATCAATATACTGATAAACCCAACAGCTTTTCAATAAAATATTATACAATACACAGATGTCTTTTTTTCTCTCCATTGGATCAATTTTAATGGAGCCTCATTGTATAAAACTTACATTTGATCGATTCCCGTATTTAAGCAACATATTGTGAAGAATATTTATTTTAAATATCATGTGTTTGTTACCAGGTCAAAAAAAAATGAGACGAATGTTGTATTGAAATGCACGGGTACACTCAATTCTGTATGTCTTTTCATTATATACATCCACACAGAGAATCAATATGTTCATAAAAGTAATGTATTTTCAACAATATGAATGGAAAAAAAACAAGGCAATAATAAAACGGTGGATTTTTAGCAATTTAATAAAAGCAACAGACTAATTGATGGAGTTGACGCAATGTCTAAGGGTATCGCACATCTTAATACAGGCTAGAGGTGTACTCCCATTGTACAGCGTACAAAAAAAGATAATGGTCGGTATGTTTTTCAGAATATGGGGAACTACTTTTCATGAATTAGAAAAAGAAAAACCTCCTCACCCAAAAAGCATGGGTTATGTTGTTTTTTTCAATGAAAATTAAATACACTGCCATTTAATAAGTGAAGTATCCTTTAGTACGGCCTAAAATAACAAGTACATGTACATGTATAGATTTTTTTATTCAGATATTCAATAATAGAATATAATAATAAAATAAAAAATAATGCCTACCGACCTACCTACCCATTTTTTATATTCTTGTTATGAGAAACAAATATATTATTTTGGACGGCCTGAACACAAAATGGCTAGTGGTAATAATGCATTAGTAAAGACTGTACCATGAGGATTTAAATACACTACCCTTAGCGAGAAGGCTATGAATTTACTGTTTTCCAAAATCAAAATGACCATAACAGAGCCCGGAAAATCAAGCACCCATTGTATGAGTAAAATGGCATGGAGTTTAAATACTGTAGGGGCCTTGTGTAGGATATAGTGCTTATGTAGGATTTGGAGAGAAATTTGTGACTTTACACGTTGTGTTTGGGAGTTGTTTGACATTTTATTAATGAGTGACCAGAACTGTGAGAAAAAAAAACCAACAAAGAAACTGTTCAAAAGTCATACTCCAAGCACTGATGCCGGCCCACTTTCAACCCATTTAATGGAGCTTGGTCGCCACCATTTTGGGCACCCAAAACTTTCACTGCCCTCAATTTGTTTTCTTGTGAAATTTATCTTGCCCACTTCCCAGATTTTAATAAAAAAATAAGCATATTTAGCAGTAATTGCTCAAAATGTAAGCAAATAATCGACGTAAAGTGAAAAAACTGTTCATTATATCCATTCACAATGAAAACCTACTCCATATGTAAGTTTTCATAAAACCTATTCCATATGTAAGTTTTCATAAAATCTACTCCATATGTAAGTTTTCATAAAATCTACTCCATATGTAAGTTTTCATAAAACCTACTCATATGTAAGTTTTCATAAAACCTACTCCATATGTAAGTTTTCA
>JAQQZZ010110408.1:0-15492 GCA_030265115.1 Mopalia vespertina | reverse complement strand
CCTGTATTTAGCATGCCAATGGCACGTTCACGTTGAATGTTTGACAGTCGTGGCATTGCAAATCAACGGATAATTTATGTCACTCTACTGTGCTAACGTAGGCTCAATTGCTGATTGCTGATCGATTTCAGCGACATTTGATAAAAGTAAGCCAATCAGTGATTAGACAATAGGATATAGTCATATAGACAAAATAATGTATGACATACATTTAAAAACCACACTATGTCAAACTAAGAACGTGTTGTCCGAAATAACGAAAGTACTGATGTACTACCGTAAGAGGAGACTAGTGCGACAGGGAAAACATGTTTGCCTCCATGCACCAGGATTCGAACCTGTCTTTATATTCGCAACAACTCTTATTCTCTTTATCACGCTGTATTTTATACAATTAATATGCAGGTGACTGTTTGTCGGGCACGACCTTTGACCTAATTTAAATACTCCTATATTTAGTAATTCTTGTGTCATTCAAAAATATATTTTGTAATGCCTTATCCCGGTTCCAAGTTGAAACCTAATGGATCTTTCCTTCTGTTTTGGCAAGAGAGCCATACATTGCAGTGGTGAACAATGCAATCCTATGTGTATTGACTATTCTTTTATAATATTATAGTCTTTTGTACGCCCATTGTTATTCATCGCTCAAGAAACAATCAATAGAGATTTAAAACGACGATTTAACCGGAACAAAATATACATTATGATGGAAACACATTTGAATGATAACGGATACGAAAGCCACATTAACATGCACGTGGAAATAGACTAAGATCGATGACTACCACTTTATTATGTCATTACAAATAATCACCTGCCCATCTATAGCTGCTTGATTGCCATCACGCGCCTAGTAAAATTGAAACATCTCAAAGACTGATGTACATGACAAAGCACAGTTTATAATGTCTACTTACAGCTAAAAATGCTTGTCATTAATGGTTCTGTGATGATTCATAATGCTAACTGTTTATATCACCTCATTACTGGGTTATATTCAATAATAGATACAGACAGCATTATTGGTTTAACTTCCAAATGAGCACATGGGTGCCATTGTTAGAACAAAAAATGTCTTGGCCAGGTGCCAGTTGCTCGAAGCGCTATTAAATTTAATCCACTATTAAATGACGTCGCGCCATGTGGAAGGCCTATCTCTACCGGTACTAGCGATTTAATCTGGTGTTAGCGGCTAATCGTCTTTCGACCAACTGGCCCAGTCAGACACATGCCACTTACTGCTGAAGAATGTAGATACTCTCTAACATGCTACCGAAGCAGTCTCAGGCCCCAGTTTCTGTATGAAGCAAAGCACAGTTTGGCTCATGTTTGGAGAATATATGTGGTCCGATACCACGAAATGAGTCGCATGTCGCACATGTTGATTTTGAGCTCCAGGCCTGCAAAGGTTAAGTGGTGTGAAAATTCTGCAAAATCTTTTATTGCATAAATACCTTCGTTTATCATTCATTTACACAGTAATTCCGATCAAAATCCAATTTGACATATGAACAATCTTGTTTTATCACAGTTTTGCAAGGTATCGAGTTGTAAACAATGTGACATTTCTTCCAAACTTTCGAAGATTTCTCCATTAAAATGTCTCTTAGCAAGACAAAATGGATAACAGAAGCATTGAATGATACTGACACCAGTAATTTGCATACTATCGCTGATCCCAGTGTTGTTTTAGCGGCAACAAGTGATGATAGCGGTTATTTTGTAGACTTCATAACCACAACTTCTAAGGTGATTTTCTCCAAAAACAATTTTGTTTCGAACAGCAAAAGTATCTGTACTAAAAGTGTAATGATTTCGTCAATTGTTTTTAGATAATTAAACAAGTTGGTATCATTTTAAAGCTTAAACATTCTGCTTTCTAGTGGTGTATGTAACTCAATTCTTTAATTTTGCGACATGTGACTCATTTCATGGTGTCGGGTCACATATATGCATACATAGATTAAATTATGGCGAACCCTTCAACAATTGTTTGAACAAGTTTTAATGTAGATTTTAGCTTTGAGATTTTATTGATGAAAAATCCGGTCAACTTTCGATCGACATATGATTAAGATCAAGAAAACATAAGCTGAGGACAGAGGTTTCCACGATTAACGGCCTATCAGCTAAGCCCAATATACACTTAGAATTAATGGTTCTTTGAGGGTTCCTACGAAAATAAGAGGGTTCTTAATGGAACCATCATGACCAAAATGGCTCTTTGATAAAATAAGATACGGAGAAATACTTGGGACAGTTGTGAGGGTTCCATACAGAACCATAAAGGGTTACACCAGATCCATATTTTTCTAAGATTGTGCCTTGATTACCAATCTAAAAAATGAGGCACTTACTTAGAACAAATATCTATTACGGAACGTCATTGGACCAGCAACAAAACATCAGATATGGTTTTAATTGCTCAGATTATTTGGGAACAGCTCAAATGTAAGCAGGCATTATGCTACCAGGTTTCATAAGACAAAATCCCTTTCGAGCAATAGCTGTGAGTTTCCTAGATTTGACGGAATGTAACGGAAAGGCTAGTACCATGATATGCTAGGAATTAAAACAAATGGTCCAAAATAATAAAATTCTGTAACCATGGTGGCACCCATATTTTGTTGCTAGAATTATATTTAAGCTAAGTGGGAGATATATCAGATGATTGGTTGTAAGAGCCCATGATCTAACAAATTTGAACATGTACAGCGTGCTGAATTTATTGACTTTGGCACCATTCTACAGTTAACTCATAAGTAAAAACATTCATCATATGTCGAGTAACGTGAGATAAGTTGGTCTGTAGTTCGTACTCTGTAGGTCCACATTCGACAGGGAGCAGTCATTTTTTTAGTTCATATATAGTTTGTCGTCGAGTAATGATAAACGCACCTGCTCTCAGATCACCAATTCGAATGATATCGCTTCCCGAAGAGGATGATTTGAGACAGCATGTTAATCTACGTTTGTGATCATCGGGACCAATATTTAACTATATACTATTGGGGATGTGTGGAGATATAGGCTTACTGGGCATATATCTTACTTGTTCTAATTGATGATGATTTTATCAATAAACCCAAACGGTCAATCATGAATGTCACGTTTTTGTTTCGGAGTTATTTTGAAGCTTTGTTCAATTTCTAGGTCAAT
Organism: Mopalia vespertina; assembly: GCA_030265115.1. NCBI lineage: Eukaryota > Metazoa > Mollusca > Polyplacophora > Chitonida > Mopaliidae > Mopalia > Mopalia vespertina. The sequence continues at coordinate 12,330 of JAQQZZ010110408.1, read as the reverse complement.
GCATGTCCATTTCACTTCGGTCCAATCATAGACGAACTTGACATCGTTGCCTTATACATCAAAAGGAATGCTCTTAATATTGATTATTTAAACAAGCATACGCATTTTCCATTAAATGTCAAGCGAAAAACTAGAGTAATAAAAATGTTGTATGTCATAAAGTAGAGTGCGCCATGTTTTCCGGAAGTATACCAGTATAGAAAAAGGGACACAATATTTCCGGTTATGACTTTGGCTACGTGCTTAAAATTTTCCGGTCTCCGTTTTGAAGAACCGCTAACCTACGTATTAATGCCAAACATATCGATAACTCTCTATAGCACCAAAAGTCCTTTGTACGCACGAATAGACCTTATTCACGTGAACGCAAGATGTGTCTGTCCTGTACACTCGTCACATTTTAAACGGGAAAGCGTGATCAAATTGTCAACATTAGGTATGGATCTGTCTTCTACAAAGAATAATGCTCTGTTAGACAGTACGAACACAGGAAACACATCCGGTTTCCCCGTCTGGCCTACTCATTCATATCTCGCGATGAATATAACAGGCTTTTTCATATATAAATGTTACATCCTTTCTAGACTTTTTCTAATTTAGGGTTTGAGTACCGAATAAGGCCAGTAATTTGAGTCCATTAACTCAGTTAGTTGACATTAACAATGACAATTTGAACAGTGTCCTCAATGTTCTATATTTTGAGGGTAAGATAGTTTTTCCTAAATTTTCATCTAACTGATCCTCTACAGCTTTAATATTACATAATCCTGAGGTCATAATTCCCACGGACTGCACCTTATTCGTATAAATCATACCTGGTATTACCAATTCAATCTAACCACTCCTGTTCGTAATTATCTAATTATCTCTGTTTGAAGACTGTAAGGAAAAGTTTGTTATCACCTGTTCCTTCGTTCAACCAAACTTCTCAAAAACCATATCTAAATAGTAGATTTTTTTCATTTATTTCCGTTGTCTACGTTCTTTTTCTTCTAATGTCTAATACAAATAAGGCACATAATAAATAGGCTTTTCTTGGGTGAGGTGAGTTGCCAAGGGAGGTAACTCGTAGCCATTACTTTATACAGTTTGATGCAGTGTTGCAAATTAGTGGATACCTACCACACTCTTTTCAGGTTATCAAGTTACTTCAGTTTTGATGAAACGCTTACAGACTAATTATTGGATGCCTTGTATAGACTCAAATTTCTGGTATCCCTATATTTCAGACCCGTGATTATTACTATAATCTTACGTCATCCAGTTGACACATTGTTCGCAACACCTCAATTAATGCACTTTTTTCTCAAGCTGCCAGATTGTCTGTATAACTTTATAAAAGCTCAATTTCGAATAGAGAAATATTCCTAAATATTTGTAACTTGGTGCGATTTCCAAGTTATTTCCTCCAATATTCCATTTCCTTGTTTTTTAAGTCTTGCTCCTCTTTGGGAATATTGATATATTGACAGTTTAATTCCTTTTGTTATGGTTCACACTGTGGACTACACTATTTGACTACTTTATACTGGTCTATAACTTTCAACCTCTCATCTTTTTAGTCAATTTACATCTGATGACGGTACAGGCATATATATCGACACGTTGTGTTCTATCACAAAACAAGAAGTGCTTATCCAGAAATTGTATTATTATGTAACCCCACTTTTATATGTCGTTAATGACTAATATATACATGTATCTTCGGGTGATCCGATTTATCGTGTTTATGTTATATGGTGTTTCCCTGGATTATTGAAAAATAAAGTATTCCTTTAAAATATTAACACGTCTTCATGTTATCAGTCTATTATTTTACAATACAAAGGGTCCGTGTTCGAATCCCGGTGGAGGCAACTACATTTTTTCTTTCCAAAATATATATTTTTTCTGATAGTTATTTTAAGGGTCTTTAAGAGGACAGAACAAGCCTGGTTGAAGGTAGCGAGATTGCTTCAATTCATGTGATTTGTTATTAACACAGGTGTGTGGCGAATGGAGTATTGAGCATGGAATCATTGTCGGGTATCCGTAGGCTGTATCTAAATTAAGGCTCTTGTACACTAATCAACACTATCTAGTCTGATAGTATGCTGAACTTGCAGCTGAAGTTTGACGTTCGAGTCACGCAGAGAGCAAGCTTATCTTTGGAATGCTGCCAGAGGATAATTATGCCATCCAAATATCGAAGATACAACATGGGTCGCCTAGGACTCTTTATAACAGCTTAGCATTCCCACTGCTTTAAATCTGGAAGCTAACTTGGGGCTACACGTTTTGCCGATAGCACAACCCTTAATTTGCTGGTATGCTTGGTCGTTGAACTAGAAATCATTACATTTCTAACGGAGTTCTAACAGTTTGAATATATCAGAGGTCGGGTGACGGGGATCGGAATGCAGAATTGAACAGTCAAGCGTCATAAATATGACGTCTTTGTCTACCTGACTTTGAGATTAACTTACTTAAAAAGTCCCCAAGAAGTCCCGGCCTGTTAACAAATAATCGCTTTGCTAAGTACTAAGGAAAATTTGATCCACTAAAAATAAAATTATTCGGTTGACATTCATACAGTGTTACTCGATAAAATTAAGTTCAAACTATACTACAATAATTGTTAAGTTATTGAACAGCCAATCGATCGGTCAGGATGAAATCTAAACTTCTTTAATAAGTACGTCTTCACCGTTGTTTTATCCTGAAATTTAAATGTCTATGTAACATTAGACCTGGTTTGACACCACCGTCTTGGAGTCGGATTAATATTTCATAGAATACTAATATAAATCATACAAATTCGTAACCTTTCCATTGAATAATATTTATTCTCTTTAGAAAACAATGTTTCTAAAACATTTGATTCCAAAGGATGTCCAGAGGTGGATTTGGGTTATCTCCCTTTATCTAAAAAATATTCTTCAGCCCGTATACTTTAAGTTTAGTTTCTTCTTCAGTTGTTCAAATAAATCTTTACCAAACAAAAAATGTTCAAGTCCTGGGTTTCCTTGTACAGTAAAGTTTATATCCGCTTCTTGTAATGTATTTGTTAATATCTAAGACGAGTCCCCAGGAAAGTGTTGTGTATTCCAGTATTCCTCTGTGTTCTGTATCTGTAGCCCAGTATTTGATGATGGAACATTCATAGCACATAGGCTATATCAACATAAATTTATCATAAATAATTATGTTTTCAGTGAAAGGTCAACCGTCTGCCTACAAAAGCCTAAGGTTAGGAACGGACAAGGAATTCACACAAACTGATGTTAATCGCTTAATCAACCTGTGAGAGATGCTCACTATTGTGTTTTACTTTACAGCATTTATAATAGCCACCCAAAAGTTCATCCATAGACAAGTCCTTTATATATGTCAAAACGCACTGGCGACTGTACCCTCTTCTTATGTACTCGTGTATTCTTGTACTGCATTTTTGTATCCAACATTAAATGAGAGTGATGTGCCAACTCGTAGTAAATCTTTACATAACTTTAAAAGTGGGATGATGTGGATCAAGGGAGGTTTCCCTATCTAATTCCTTTTTATTTAATACATATTTATATTCCTTAAAAGTTTCTGATACATATATATATATTAGGTAGATTTCCAATATATATTCTTTCCGCCATGCAGTGCAGTTATAATATTCGTGGCATCAAACTGCCGTTGGTTTTGAGATTACAGCATTAAAGCAAAATGGCGGTCATCGGCGAAGTGTCAATTGGATTCAGCTCAACTATTAAGATTTCCTTTACAATAGTGCGTTGAGAACGCACACTAACTCTAGGCTATGCTACTTTATGCTTCAATTATTCCATCTAAATCGAAGTTCAGCGAGGAAAACGATCGGTGTTGTTACAGTAATTGCAAACATATCAAGTTATCGTGGCATTCACAACTGTCACTCGTCTTCGAACTCCAGTTGACACCGATGTAGAGGGGATGGAGACGTTCAAAAACCTGCACATACATGTAGGTGTGTTTATTTGAATGATGTTTAACGTTGATTTATATTTTACTTCGTACTCAACAGTATATTTTAAAAGGAATTCACGAATAGGCGAAAAGCGGCCTCGAACTCGTGTGGTGGATTTTCAGCAGTTCAACGTGATTGGGCCACGAACAACACAGCGTAGCAACTACTAGTATATGAACGCGTAGTGTATAATTAAGATGTGCGTTGACAAAGATGGGAATATGCGAGTTACAGGCTAGAAGATGCGGAACGAACGTGCAAATATACGGACAGGAGGTGAACGATATGAGGAGGGGTTGCGAACAGGACGCCAAAGTATGAATATGCGAAGTTGCGATGTGGAGGAAGTTAATGTGTGAAGACGCGAGGCGAATGTCTGTTTGGTGTGTGTGTGGGAGGGGGCGGGAGGGGGTGGGGAAGAGATCAGATAAGAATGTAGAATATGCAGGACTAAGGTGCAAATGTACGGGGCGAAAGTGTAAAGGTGTAAGGCATTAACGTACAAAGGTAAAAGTGCGATTCTTTGTCAGTTAGATTTGTGTTTAACGCAGTATTTAAGGTTATCTCACTCAAGTGACCGCAAACCAGGCTAGTTAGTGAAAGAAATGAACCATGCGAGGCACCCATGCATAAGTGAGTAAGAGAGGATGTGATAAAATGCAACCAATGCTGAGAGGTACGGGCGTAGAGGCGTGACCATGGTTAGAGATTGTGAGGTGAAGATAGTATTTAGCGCGGATGCATGGCTAAAGGGTGATAAAGAGAGGGGAATTGGGAGAGGGGGAGGGAGGGGCGATGCAGAGAGGGGAATTGGGGGAGAGGTGGAGGGAGGGGGGGGCGATGATGCGATAATACGAGACCATGCAAGGTGGGAAGATGCTAAACGAACGTATGAACGCGCGGGGCGGAGGCCGAATGTCAGAAGCTGAGGAGGTGGAGGTGCGAAGGTGTTTTACTAATGTACCAAGATCCAGGACGAAGGTGCAAATATGTTGAAGGGGCGAAGGTACCAAGACGAACGAACGAAGCGAGGTGCGAACTTACATGGCGAATGTGCTACGATGCGGGTTCAATGAGCGTTGATTCGTGGCGAATAAGCGAATTTGCTTGGCAAACGTTAAATGACGAAGGTCTAACGTGCGATGATGAAAGGCATATGTGCGAACGCGAAGGTTATAATGTGGAGAAGGGAGGTGATCGATGACGTGCGAAGCGAAGGTTATAATGTGGAGAAGCGAGGTGATGACGTGCGAAGCGAAGGTTATAATGTGGAGAAGGGAGGTAATGACGTGCGAAGCGAAGGTTATAATGTGGAGAAGGGAGGTGATGACGTGCGAAGCGAAGGTTATAATGTGGAGAAGGGAGGTGATGACGTGCCAATCGAAGGTTATAATGTGGAGAAGGGAGGTGATGACGTGCGAAGCGAAGATGCAGAGCTGCGAGACAAAGATACCAGGAGAAAGCGAGGATCCTTAAGTTATTAAACATAGATATCAAGCTATCGATTGATTGATTGATTGATTGGTTGATTGATGCTTAGGCTGTGCACAAGAGTATTTCACTTGTAACACGGTGGCATTTTCGAACAATATTTGACATTAGCACAGCCATAAAATGTGAAGTGTTTGATAATGTTGTAAAATTAAACTGCCTCCACTGCAAAGAATCGTTACGCTCCAAACAAACTGCCTCATTCAGGCATCTGCCAACCCACATTTTTGTTCTTTCGCTCTGTATCTTTCGCCTTTTTTCTCGAAATAACGAGATAGCTTACTCGTAACAACTTACTAGCTCGTAAAAACTTGCTAGGTAACTCGTACATACTTGTATTTACGAGATAGCTAACTCGTAATTACGACTTACTAACTCGAAATAACGAGATTAATAACTGTTAATTACGAATACTAACTCGTAATATCGAGATACCTAACTCGTAATAACGATATAGCTAGCTCGCATTGTTACGACTAGTAATAGTTAATTAGGTGGTAGATCGGCGGACAAAACTCCACGACACCACAAAGCGGAATTACAAAGGATATACACACGCACACTTGCACGCGCGCACGCACACACGCACACCCGCAGGAGTGAAAGTCATTAAATCAGAACAACAAAAAGCAAAATCAGTTTAAATAAGAATAATTTAATAGCATTTTAACGAAGCAAATATAAATATACAGTTTGTTACTATACAGGTTGTAAAAAAAATGTTGTTGGTATATAAATAGTTATATATTAGATGAGATCATAGCTTGTTATCAAATACTTCTTTTTTTAGATTAAATGTCGGTTGTCAAGATAAGCGTGGTCTGGACTAACATTAGAGCGACGACGAAAAATCTTAAGTTATATATACATTAAACGCAAAATCTCGCAAAATAATTATAAAATTTTACACAAAATGGTCTTTCTTTTCATTAAAATTGTAGAAAATTTTTTTGATGCAACGCCCACAATTGACTAGACTCAGGTTAAATGCAAATGAATAATTACAATAATTTAAAACAGTTTTATCTTAAAATTGAGAATCACATATTACTAGTGAAATTTTAATTATGTAAATGTAAAATAAATATTGTACGTAAACAAACGATTTTGTATTGAGCAGTGTCAAAGGCGACAACACTAAACAGGCTACATGTATATATAAACAGATTGACTAACAAATATACATTAAAACAAGTGTTCACATCATCCAGTCTACTACAAGGTTTACAAAACGTACATGTATTTGCAAATCGTAAAATATATCAAAAGGATATTAGCATATCGAGTGTTTTTGATTTTACAAGCCATCAATTAAATAAATTATTACAATTGTAAAGCTTAGTTTTAAAGTAGGTTTCAGTCATGACTTTATTTTAGTGAGCTTGAATCTTGCAAATTTTTGCGCAGCGGCTCTTTTTTATTGGAATTATTTCCCAAAATAACACAAAAATTAAACTCAATTTGCATCATTTTATCTTAAGTCAGAAACGACTTTGTGGAACCCACTATGCCTTCTTAAAACTTAACTAGCAATGTAACAGACTAAATTCTAAGGAATGCGTTTTGACTCACGGAGTCTACATGTTATCTTACACAAGACAAGGAAGTTAACGGCGAGCGTTTCACGTCAAATGATGACGCGTTGATTCGGCGACGAATTTATGTCATGTCGGAACATCCTTGACCAATCCACACGCTCTGGTTACAGGTTTTAAATTTTGATTGGACAAGCAAGCCACACATTCGGCTAATCACGGGTGCTTTATGAGCATTCTAGAAAAAGGGGGACAACTCTGACATTATTACCTTAAATTTTCTTTAACGTTCGATGATGTAATCCGATTGCATTTTCTATTTAAAACACTATGTAGATGGAAAAAGGAATATCGTTATATTAAATAGCAATTTCAAGAACAAAACAAGTGGTTCAGGTGATTTAGTGAAAGCTAACTAGTAATGTTATTTCTTCGGTTCTTCTCCGATATTTCTGCCCGGATACGAGAAGATTTGAGAGATGTTCCGACATGGACTTTACGTCAGATGCGATGACCAGAAATGTGCCAAGCCTCAGTCATGGAATAAAGCAGCAATATTGGCAGTGACGTCGTCTGGAAAGAGGACAATAAGAATATTTATGAATATAACAAGGAGACTATATGGAGATCTCTGCAAAACGTAATAAGAGGAGCATGGTGCTATAAGGACCCATGCGCAACCAAAGGTTACTCAGGGGGCTATCAATTTCATACCCATAAATTCTTAGGCTTTGTCGAAATTTAAAAAATTGAAGTGTGTTAATTAACTTATTGGTGATTTGTTACTACAAGTTTGGAAGAAATTAATTTTATTTAAGTGTCTATCTTTTCATGTACTGCAACCGCTGTCGGTTCACTCATTATTACCAAAGAATGTGTTAAAACATACCTGATGATGACTAGAAGTGGGTCGTCTAGATTGTGGGCGAATGGCTTGGGGGGAAGTCCGGTTTACTTATTTTTCTCAATGGATGTACGCATGTGCAGCCCACGGATATCTTTTCAAATGTTTTTCTATACTCATAGAGTTTCGTATTCATATTACAACCCACTTTCCTCAACACTGGGGTGTAGTAGTAAAGTTTTCGACATTGTGCTTGTCGCGGCGGATGATCGCTCTGTAAGGAGGATAAACATTCTGTGCATTTACACTCCACCTCAACAGTAATGGCCGGCACTCGGTTTGTATCGTGTGTGATAACATGGTAGAAAGGGCAATAAGATCGATCTAGATATTCCGGACTGGAATTATTCACCGTTAATGGGCATTTTCTGTCTTCCATAAGAAAGTTTGAGGTTTTCTTGGTACCGGGTCTGGTAGATGCAATCTGCTCTAGTGGAAAGCGCGGTAAATTGTAAAATGAGGGATGAATGATAGATGATCCGACACCAGACACACTTTTAGCAAGCATCATCAGGTCCTTAGGCTCTGAACAATTGTCCTGCTGCTGATGCTGACGATGACGTCGAAGAGCACGTGATGTACAGCCAACTACGTATATAAGGAGTACAACTAAAACCAAGCAGCGACTCATCCCCTCAACCTATTGAAAGAGAAAAGTATCAGATTTAATAGTGTACCAAGTTAATATGCCATATGCCAATCGTTGTTGTTAGTGCCATCAGCATTATATAATATGAAATATACCCATAACACAACGAGTTGTGTTATGGGTATATTAAGCTTTATTAAGAAACTTCTCTCTGGGAGTTATCTAGAACATAAGCTGATTCGTCGATTTTAATTAATCTATATCCCTGTGCCAGTGCTTTTAGAAATATGAAATATATATAAAATTGCTATGTTTATTGAAGTGAAATAACTGCCACGCCAGGTTTGGTCGGACGTTTTTTTTAAATTTAGTTAGAGCACAATGGAAGAACGGAACGCTGCATAAGTTGAAATATAATAAAAGTTTTCTATACATTTAGTGAATATCTCATTACTTAATAATGTACTGAAAAAAATATTCATTAACATCTTAAGGAAAAAGTTAAGGAATATTCCTAGAATAAAACACCAGCGGAATATTGCATAAATTTCAAGGAACACGACATGGAATATGAGGTTTCGAAAAAATTCCACAAAAGTTAATGAAAATTCCACATGAATAAAACTAAAACAGTGGCCTATGTCTGATATGAGGGCCACTATAAGACCCATCTTAGTTATTTACATTTAAACTCTCTCTATATGTTTTTTACCATTGTGCCTTTTAGTGTTAATGTAGCTATTCCGTCTATTTCATACAAGCACACGCCGATTTAGGATAAAAAGGTAAGGTTAGTAAATCTTCGATATTCTCAAATACACAGGAAATAATACATGGTCATCCAATAAAAATCAGACTTATATAGCTCGTTGATATTTTATTGTGTCGACGTTAATATCTGAAGATATTATATAGTAAACGACGTGGATGGGTTGACCACTTACAGAGCATGAAATATTTGCTTATGCTTGAAGTCAGGCGTGTTTAAGCGTATGAGATAATAAGGCATGAAGGTCACCCATTTTAACCACACACTGAAGTGTTCTAATGGCTAGCTGCTTATAGTGCGATTGTCATAGTTCTACAATACAACACCTGTTTGCTAGCATATAGGTGATTTTAATAAGATAGCTATAAATTATGTCTAGTTGTACATGACGGTTGCAAGTCGGAACAGGGGATCCCCCTTCGTCGAAATACGAAAGGGGAGTCCCCTAATCTATTTTTGCACCATTCCCCCTGCATGCGTTGTTCATCCAACAGCCAATCACAGGTAGTACAACACACTCCAAATGGAAAACACGAACAGCGTTTAAAACGAAAAGATATTATTCCTTCAATTCTGATTAAGACCAATTTTATCACACATATCTATATGCTATAGATTTACAGGCAACGGTTAAAATAAAAATAAACTAGACGAGAAAGGATATGTATGAAATACAACTAGGTCAACAGTAAGCTTCGAGGCAAAACTTAATATATAATACCAGGTAGTAAATATCCATTTCAAACGCCGTGCAATAAACGCGTCCACCTACATCGCCAGTTTTAAAATCACTACAAACGTTAAGGAAATACAAAACTCGACATTACGAAGAAACTATATTATTATAGTACACAAATAATTAACCGGAAAAGAAAGGATACTCACATAAAAAACGTGATCATTTGAAATATTATTAACAGGGATATTAAATCAGATCAAATTACAGTCCGGGTCACAGTAATATTATTTGCTCCTCGTTAAGATCAGAGACAAACATGCTGTCTGAAAATAATACCTTAGTAGTTATCTTTTAACTAGTTTTATCTGATTTTAAAATCGATAAAACGCTTAAAAATTCAGATAAAACTGTTGCTGGCAGCTACCACGAATTATTGGTTTTTGTAACAGTTGTGGATTTAATGAAGTCTTTATGAAGCGGACAGGAACACAAATGATATAAAATGTGAACTGAACTAACCTGTGACTGGATTATCAAGATAATGGACTCTTCCTTTCCTCAGATACCGGATTACTTAACAGGATCAGCCAATTTTCTTGTAGTATTTTCTGTAACTGCTCTTTACCTGCTCTTTTGGTAATCAACTAAATACGAATACGGTCTGTCGTTTTTATCAGGGCCGTGGGATTTCCATTTTATGAATTACCTGACTATGGTCACGTGATATCCAACGCATTTCACCATCGTCTTCCGCGAGGAACAAACCGTCGGTAATATACTAAATAAGATATTATTACAATACTTCCTTTGTTGACATCCAATGAGATTTGTGTTATCAGACGTCTTAAAAGATTACCGTGTGTCTTCTTAACAACTCTGAATTATTTTGATTTACGTCATAATTAAAAGTAAACACAGGCTTATTTTAAACCAGATAAAACACAGGTGTATTTCGGAAATTCCACGCCATTATTAAATCCCATGTAAAACTTTGATTATGCGAATGTATATTATAGCAGAATTTAACCACTCAAGAATTATCTCCCTAAATGGCACTCAAACCACAGCTAATATAGACCGGTGGGGGAATTGAACCCTGAACTGTACTGTATTCTGTTCGAGTAGTGCTATTTATGAATATTTAATATGTACCGAAACCTATGGTAGCCGAGAGAGGACATCTCGCAGCCTCGATCCCTCGCGTCGTAAATTTGCAACGCGAAGGACTAAGGGAGCGAGGTAGCGAGATTTTCAACGCGAAGTTGCGAGAAGCGAGGAAGCGACGGAGCGAGATAAGAAAGCGAAGAAGCGAGACAACAATGCGAGAGAACGAGGTTTAATATTCTAGCTCTCTAGCTCTCTCGTAGACATGAGTATTGGATCTAGTACAACGAGTAGTTCGTTAATACAAAAATGTAGTAGGTCCATTGTATCAAAGACATTAATAGTTTTATTTATTCCCAAGATCCATCGTCTTTCATTTCTGTGTCCACTAGTGTTAAAGCCTACATGCTGCACTTCGCATCTTGTCGTCTGTCAGTAAAACAGTAGCCAGTCAATCAGTCCAACACTATTTCTTACCGAAAATTGGATAAGTATAAAGATAGCTTAGGCTGTGATCAAATATATATATACTTTGCTAACAAATTTTTCTCTAGTCATTTATTCAAAATATGTATAGGCTACTTTTAAACGTATTCAGGTGACTTTAAATCTGTCACTTTGCTGAATAAAAACATTGAGCTTGCGAAGCTTCTGATTAGTTAACCTCAAGATAAGTGCACATGAGTATTAATTGTTTTGAACTAGTACTTAACTGATCCTTTCGAATGACTCTTTCGTCAGACAACAAACCACAAATCAAGTTGTTTGTTTGTTGCAATCCGGGCACTGGCTTGCATATGTACTTAAGTCATAAACGCGTGTAGACTCGGCTTTAATATCACCAACAATCCACAAATTTGTATTACTTGAATACATTTCAGTCTTACACTACCGGTATCTTTGTACGGGTAGGCCTATACGAATTTGCCAAATTATGTAAATTTCTCCACACAAATGGATTTCGATCAATAGGTTTGTCGACTTGAAGTATAGCCATGCTTATACTGTGGACACAATGGATCACGGACATTATTTAATTAGCTGACGAAATGTAGGCACCTGCACAATACAAATGTGGATGCGTAGCAGTAGCCTGACACTCCACTAGTCCGACACCAGGGCCGCAGTGTTAACAAATTGATTGGGGTTGGGGTGGATGGAGGAACTGGTTCATGGATATACTATTGACATCCCACCAAGCGTGAGTCTACGGGCCACAAAGGCCCCGAAAGATCTTGGGATGAGAAAGGGGATATTCATAAGTGTGATCAACCAGAACCAGAGCG
>JAQQZZ010110397.1:0-15493 GCA_030265115.1 Mopalia vespertina | reverse complement strand
ATTGCGTCATGGTATAGTTGGTTTATACTCAATTTGATTGGCTGATTTCTGGCACTCGTTTCACAAAATGTCTGCGTTGAAAACATACCGCGAACAGCATAGGCTTGTCTACTTCAAAACAAGATATAAAGCAAAGATATTTCTTTGGATCAACAACAATAATTTTAATATATACTATAAGACATTTTCTATTTCTATTAAAGCATTTATTGTTTTTTTCCCCTCCTTTAAGGACTGCAATTTTATCATGACACTGCTAGCGAGATCTTAAAAAATCCTCTGAAACAACATGCTCAGATATAGGCAAATCCAAAACTCGAGAAAAAATATATATAGAAATGGTTTAGGTATCTCGCCAGTTTTGTAAGTTGAATAAGACACATCGATTGTAAAAAAGAAAAAATGCACAATAAAATGTCGGTCTTATAAACGTGCTGGTCCAGAATATATGTCCAAAATGAGCCTACATCCCTGTTCCGCCCTTCACTATCTTCAGAGCTTCCGGGGACTTCTACTATACTGGCTAACGTCTACATTCTCTGTTTTCTCTACGGGCGTCCTCATTCTCAGAGCTTCGCCTATGGACCTTTGATAGAATTACTTAATAACGTCTTTGAACGATTGAGTTAGTCGTTTGAACGACTTAGCCTCATAATTCGCTTGAACGACTTAATAATTCATTTGAAGGAATGATTTAGTCGTTTGAACGACTTAGTCTAATAATTCGTTTGAATGGCTTAATAACGCATTTGAAGAAATGATTTAGTCGTTTGAACGACTTAATAACTCGCTTAAAGGTATCAACTCCCAATTATGTCGTTAAAACGCGTTACGTCATTACAACGAGCAATTACGCCGGTCAAACGAGAAATTAAGTCGTTCAAACGAGTTAGTTAGTTGTTCAAACGAGTTATTGAGCAGCTGAATTTTTATGTTCTATGCCAATATTACAGCTCCAGACAATTGCGACCAAACAAAACATAAATAAATGCCTCTTGTAAATAACCAAAAATATGATTCATTAAAAACAATGATGTTTGTCCGTTTTATTTGTGTTATAACCAATAATAAAGGAATTTTTTCTTTTAATTTTCTATCCTTGCTTTTGGATGATCATCCACTCTAAAAAGATGTAAATTTGCAAATTAGGCAAATCATTTCTCTCTTTAGTGTAAAATGTAAATCCATTTATTTCTCATTGGCATCAGCCTGGTTGTGGTAGATCTGTTTGTAGATCCAATTCTTGTAATGTGATACTTTTGTATAAACACCTGGCTGTAAGGCACGACCACACTCCACATAGTTAGCTCCGCCCCAGCTCGTGATACCTTTAAAGACAAGCACAGTCAATGCAATGTTTATAAAAGTCGAATAACTCAATGATATGCTGGATTAGTACTTTAAATAGTATTTTCAATAATAGAAAAATATACGGTCACCATTTAAATGTAAATTCAGACGCAAATAAAACACACACCCCCAAATGCATAGTTTAAAACAGATTTTTCACACTATTTTAATAGCTATGGTATTAAGACCATTAATCATGCGAAAATTAAGACAATGATGTTGGGATACAAGAAAAAATATTTATATGGAGGCAAGCAAATTTTTCTCTCTTCATTTATTCAAAATATATATATATATTTAGTAAGTAGGCCTACATAGATTCGCATTCGGTTATTTTTTTCATTATCATATTGATTTTGCAAGCTATTTCTATTATATTTGACCCGCGTTCAAATTGCGTATTCTCTTGGATCATCTTGGGTCACCTTTTGGCTATTAATGTACAGTAGTCTCCAAGCAGTTTGAAGTAACGTTGAGAGCGGATTCTAATCATATTTAATTCTGTTTATAATTGGGGCACATTTACGTTGTATTTAACTTTTATTGTATTTAACCAAACGTCACGATTCCAGATATCGTGGCATCGGTCGATTTTCGTGTTACAAAGCGTGGGTAATTCAGATAAGGACAAAGCAGCTGGTGAATCAGTAATGAATACAAGGAGGCTCTAAAAGCGAGTCCTATGGTATACCCGATGCGATGGTCGTATGACTAGAAACATACTAGTATTAGTCAATGACAACACGTTGTCGTTCATTGTAGGAGTAACCATTCAATAACAGATATTTACTTTATTAGATAGTAAATTGTAAAAAGCAAACTCCTTTGCGAATCAAAATATACACATTCAAGATGTTTACCTTTGTCTACTGATGATGTAATAGCCCTAACAGAAGACACCAAATAATTTTATGTGCATTTGTCTTTTTTATGAAACCGTACTGTTGTTTCGACAGTTTTGGTTTTACAAACTTAATCAAGTGAACAGGATACCATTTACCTTGAGCAGTAGTCCAGATGTGAAGATTCGCGGTTATTAATTGACTCTTGAGTGCAACCATCCCAGTCACATGAACCGTATTCTAAGATGGCTAGACATTGTCTGTCCTATATAGGTATAGGTATATAGGTCTTATGTTGACTTTAAATATACAACATTATTGATTCTCAGTTATTTTGGGGATATAAAACCAAAATGTGATGATGGCTTATATTGATCCATATAGTATTGTGCTATCAAATAAATTCAACACTGCATATGCCAATAATAACTATTGTACTACGCGGAATATACATTTAGGCCTGTGTTTATCACAATATGCTTTAAAAGGATAAAACAGAAGTGTCATGAAAATAATCCAATTAAAGTGTGCCAATAGGTGGTTCTTATTGTTTGGTCTAAAGCCTTTCTGCGGGTTGACATATGTAGTACATAGTGTAATTCCCATGAGACTAGAATCCATACAAAATTAAGTAAATATATATTTTTTAAATAAAACTTTTAAATTAAACATTGAACAGCCACAGCCTTAATCTCAACTATATGTCACGGCTATTTAGATTCTGAAAAATATAAGCTGTTTACGTGCACTCGTACACGTACATTTGCTAACTACAAAATAACCATTAGACAATTTGTGAAAAGGCTCGAGAGATGTTTTCGTGTAAACAGGGTATTTATAGTATTTTCAATCGATGCTGACTTTATTAAATCTTAATGTTGAATAATTCATTGAATCAAATATATCCATCTGTTAGCTATTGAAACGATGAATACAATGGTTAATCAACTCGACAAATATGGCTTTAACTCAAATAAAAGATTCATATTATTGGAGATATTCCTTAAGTAAGTCTTAAGGCACATTATGCATACCATCTGATGCATTTTCACACCTGAGATTTTTTTTAAATTTAAAGAAATGTTATCTGTTTTGTGCTTATTGTCCATGGACTTCGTATTTTTGTCGCAGCCACATTTTGTAGAATAGAACGTTGTTTCAGTTACAAATCGTGCCTTCTTAAAGTTGCTGTTTTTTTGCTGGATAAGGTTCCGATAAATGAGGTGCATAGTAACGATTTTTTTTATGAAAAAGTGTTCTTCGAAAAGTTACTTTTAGGGCACAGCAAGAGAAATCTCGAGTCAGAAGAAAAGAGAAACTGAAAAGTTCTGAGGATAAGGTCAATGACAAAGTGGCCAGGGAACATGAAAGAACATTTGCATTATTATGGCAGCCTTCTAAATCTGAAGAATTAAAGGCAGAATGTACGAAAGTGTTTTTACAAAACTTGGAATTGCACACATTTCAGTAATCTGTAGTCGATAGACAATATACTTGGAGTGATTGATAAAGCTAAATTCAGGTTCAATCCGAAACAATTGGGCACATATTTATAGAATTTTTAAAAAAACCCACTAACAACACAGGAATCGGTACCAAACTTTGGTTAAACCATATTGAAAATAGTAAAGTCATTATAGAGATGATGATTTTCTACTACTACGGCTACTTTGCCAGCGATAGAGCCTTAACGAAATGGATTTAACCATAAACATCAAATTGCTGTTTTCATTCTGTGCGAAAAAATCATAATCACCGATCAATATATTCTGGAAATGTGGGCGCTATTTTATTAGACAAATGGAGTCTTTTTATTTAAAATGAAACATTGTTCTTTGGTGACTTAACAATCCAATATAAGATCTATTCTATAGTTTATGTTTGGTAAGTTGTGCATATTAAATATTAATTCCAAAGCCTTATTTCTAACTCAATTTTGATTAATATATAGTGTTTCTTATCTTTTCACTAAGTTTTGTATAAATGTATTGTATATTGTGTTGATCCAATGGCAGTGGTTGTTATGACCACTTATCCTGAAAATAAGTCAATGAATGATTGTTACCTTGTAGATACCAAATGTCTCCTGTCTGGCACTGCAATGGACCTCCGCTGTCACCCTACAATACACGCAAATAAAACATTTGCTTACACGCTTTATCCGGATAGTCCTGTTTATTGTAACATTGGTCAGATTCTCGATAGATCAGAAAAAAGGTGTTTAACTAAAATAAATGACCGTCCTTGATGAGCGTAACTTGACATTTTAGGGAGGCAAGAAGAAATATTATACCGTCTAGTTATTGATTCAAATCGTTGAATTGTCATTATTTTATAGACATTTTAACGAAACTACATGTATGTTTTACTTTCACTTTTTTCTTTGACAAGAATTTGGGAAATGAAAGTACAAAAAAGGTAAACGGCAGTCATAGGTCCCAATTACGTTTCCAGCAGGTAGTCTTAAGTTTGATAGTATAAGTTTGATAGGGTAAGCATGAAATCTATTTCAGCCATGAATACATAATGGCGAGTGACGTCATATATTAAAAAATATATTTTTATTCACTCTTATTCACGTCATTTCTAACTGTGTGTATTGCAAATTATGCGCAAAACAAATAACGTTACATTCTTAGGATGAACATTTAGTAGGATTTTTTTTTCTGTAAATAGCATGTTTTTATAGGTTTTAACGTTTTCATTGTGGCCATGATTAATTCCACTTTGGTCATGATTAATTCCTTTGTGGTCATGATTTATTCTATTGTAGTCATGATTAATTCCATTGAGGTCATGATTAAATCCCTTGTGACCATGATTAATTCCTTTGTGGTCATGATTAATTCCATTGTGGACATGATTTATTCTATTGTAGTCATGATTAACTCCATTGAGGTCATGATTAAATCCATTGTGGTCATGATTCATTCCTTTGTGGTCATGATTGATTATATTGTGGGCATGATTAATTCTATTGTAGTCATGATTAATTCCATTGTGGGCATGATTTATTGTTACTCTTGAATAATACTTGAGATTTGCTAGAAGGTTGAGAATAGAAATACTTACAGCGCATGCGTCCTGTCCTCCTCGGTACAGCCCAGCACACAACATATTCATGGTGACCTTTCCGGGGTATCGCTCAATACAGTCAGATTGTTTCATAAGCGGAACTTCCACCTGTCTCATTACTGTCGACAATTGAGTGCTGTCTGGAAGTAAGCGAGACTTTATTAGAACATTTTGTTGTTTGTCCGGCATTTAGTAAAAACATAATATAAAAATTCCAATTAAAAGTCATTTAATTTTAAATATGAAAACATTGATTCAGTTCTTAGCAAGTGTACAGATGTGTTTTGCACGATATCTAGCACTTTTTTTTTAATCTTTGTCGAAATTTTATTTTTCAATTCTGTTTTCTCGCAAAACCTTTGAGCTACATCCGTGAAATTCGGCATGCTTAATGCAGAAGTCCAATTTTCACAATTAATCTTAGGAAAATCGCTTTAAAGAGAGAACTAGGCAAAAAATGAGATACCGTTTACTCGATTATTATGTCCCTAATAAGCGTGCCGAATTTCACAGGTGTACTTGAAAAAATAAATATTGACATAGTGCTATTGTCGACAAAGTGCTAGAAATCGTGCAAAACCCATCCACCTGTACACTTGCAACGAATTGAATGAACAATTGCAAACTTTTTATATATCTTCTTTTACTAAATGCAGGACAAACAACAGCATGTTCCTATAAAAAAAATTAAAAAAATGGACAATTCTGACCCTTGGAGGGGTTGTCCATCCTTAATGATTATGTCAGAAAAAGGTTGATTCAGTGAATGATCAGGTCACTGAATAATTGAGTTAATCAATGAAATCACTTAAATATGCTGTAAGTAAACGATTCAATGATTGACTCAATGGAGGGTTGTATCATTTAATCAGTAAGCCGCTGAGTGATTGAGTGATTCGATGTTTGCATATATCATTCATTGAGGTGTAAAGTTTTTAAATCACGAATGATTCAGCCACTAACTTATTGAATCATGTAAAGAATATCCCAGATGAATCAGTCAAACGCTGAGACGCTGGTTTAATTAGTGACTGAAAAGTCAGTCATTAAATGATCGAGTAACTGAATTTGTAAGTAACCGCGTTACTGAGTCATCACATTGGTCCAAGACACGGATTGGGGGGGGGGGGGGGGGGGTAGCCTTTAGATTAACTTTAGCTCATATTTAATGATTTATGCCTCTAAGCAGATACTATAGCGTTTCGTTCCTCCATTTACTCTAGTCACTGTTAGAATTGTTTGAAGTTAAATATCTCACTGTAATGTTTGGCATTACTGTGGTCAGGTATTCTAGTACTACTGTACTGAGACATCTGTCCGTTTCACCTATATATTCAGCTGAACAACATGGGCATTTCAACTTGTAAACAACATGGCTCCGATATTCTAGTGGGTAAAGAGAGTAAATACATTGGATGGATGGAATGAGTTCAATGCTATATAGACTGAAGACGGTCGAAATCATAAGATTTAGCCAAAATTAGAGTATCATCCACATATATCTGGTATGAAAAAAAGGTATAACATCGTAACCAATCAATTTATGAACTAACTCAGGTGCCAATGACTATCCCGTGGATACACCATCTACCTATATGTGCAGTTCGCTTTCACACAGGTGTCTTTGATTAGTTTCTTTATCGTGTTTTGTTTCAGTTTTGTTGAAAGGAACTTCTGGTTGTAATGCAATTTAGAATTGCATAGACAGTCCTGTTTAATGCCACGCTTTCTTGCTTTTAAGAACAAGTGGTCTTAGTGGTGGTATTCTTTCGTACGGCTGTGAATTTCGGATTGACGATGGGCACGAGACGGTTTTGCAGCTGACGGATTCATTCCTTGAAATTCTTCCTTGATTATTTATCCGCGTTTTACACAAATAAGTTTGAAAGTTTTTATTTCAGTCAGGATGGGATTCTATGGCTGCTTTCGAAAAGGAATCCTGTCAGCTTTTGTTTGTGGTTCGTTTATAATTGAATGAGACAACTGAATATAGCTGTTGGTCCCATGGGATATGCATGGAACAGAGCTTAGGTCCCTAAGCTTTAGCTCGTAATACGTCACGTGACATTTTACCCATGTTCCCTCGCCACAAATCGGGGAAGGTTCGTTTGACATCCGGTCGCATTCAACTCATTCTGATGTTATGTCCCAATCTAACAAACCTTGACCTACAGATTGTCTGGGGATTTGTGAATCATTGAATGATTGCGTCACAAAATGCTTGTTTGTTTGGTTTGGGTTTAACAAATGGTTATTTCACTCATTTCACGGTATGTCTGCTTATGTAATGGGTGAAAAAACACTTCGGCATCACTAGTAAAACATAGAAAACAGGAAAGCCACAAGACTTAACACTTACACCACAAACATGTCGTGTTTTAACACAACCTTGGCTGTGAGAGCACTAGGGCAACGGGAAGCTCAAACTTTCCACATTCATAAGGTGGAAACACTGAATGTCTGAGTCGTTGGAAGAACGAGTCAATAAATGAGTGATACCACTGAATGGAGATACTGAATAGAAACTCAGAAAAATGTGTTGCTGGAAGATTGGATTAATGAACGAGTGAGTCGCTGTTCAATCAATCACTGAATGATTGATCGAATGACGACACTGAATGAATAAGTCGCAGGAAAATTGGATAAATCAATGAATAAATCACTGTGCAATCAATCACTGAATGAAGACACTGAATTAATAATTCATTGGAAAAATTGGTTCACTGAGTGATTCAGTAGCTGAATAATGGTTGCTCAATCAGTGAATCACTAAATGCAATAGTATTTGAATGAGTGAGCGATCAAAAAACAGTTCTTTTGGTAGCCTTGTTTTAGCTGCAAGAAAACTCACCATTTAATCAACATATCTTCGGCTATTTACATGCAAAGACAAATTAAACCGTACTGTTTTATGCAGCATTTTATTTGGGAAGAAACGTGTCGAAAAGTTAAATTATAAGAAAAGAGATATACTACAATCCCACGCTCTTACTTTCTGTTGTTTTCCCCCATCCTGTGATGACACACTCCTTACTGTCTGAGGCTGGTGTCCGCGATCCCAAACATATAGGAGAGATAAACTCAGACAAAGCCACAGGTCGATCTAACTGAATCAAAGCTACGTCATTGTTGAAGTTTTCTGGGTTGTATCTCGGATGGCCGATTAATTTCTTCACGGTAAATTTTTGTTCTTCCTCCTCTTCCTTAGACAGATCAAACTTCCCCAATCGAACAGACCAGTGACGTGTATCATTCAAAGGGCTGAAAATTACATTAAATTAAATTTAACTTTGTCGAAGAGATACCATTTTGTCACCATTTTTAACGCACGAAAGGGTTTAAAGATCTAATAGAGCCCCTACGGTCCATATCATTTTTAGAACAACTGACAATGACATAAACATCATTATTGGATGTCAATACGCTAAGTGATTCCAGAGATAAATGGATTTAAACTAAATTTAATTAAATTTTCACATGATATTGTTAACATTTCAGCCAGTGGCTAAATAGTCTGTTTTCTAATTGTATTGATTTTAGTGCCTTTCAAACATCACAGTCACTGGCCGAGACTTTTATATTTAAACACGCTGATTTACCATCACTTATCACTTATTAATATATTATGGTTAAAATGATACAATGCCCTTAAAAGTCTAGTCTTGTGTAATTCCTTATGATCACACAAGTTTCAGCTTATTATAAAAAGGCGCTGTTTTGACCTCCAGTTTTCAGTTGAATATGGACTAAACGTTAGCAAAAAAATATAAACACTTTTTTAGTTTTTGCAAGCTGTCTTACATAACAAAGATGCTGATGAGATATACAATATACACTAATAACAAACTTTAATATAAGTAGTGTTACATCGATATGCCCTGATATATCAATGTACATAATAATATCTTAATATCTTTGTCCTTGCAAGTGCTTATAAATAACAGTTGCACTAGCATTGAAGCTGCTTGCTTATCCTGTATTTCATTTCTTTTTCTTTTTGTGTCAATTGTTCAGTGAAAATAGTACATCTGGATTAACTCGAGCTGATTGTGAAATAAATGGTGTTTAGTTGAAGGTTACTGTGTACTCACTAGTCAAAGCAGTGTCTGGCAGTCACCAGCCATTCGTCAGAAATAAGGGTTCCAGCACACCAGTGTTGGCCAATCAAATCAAACAATAACGAAGCCTAGGGAAACATAAGAACGTTTACTATTGGTAAACAAATAAAATGTATACTTGAACTTAATTCCATATCGCTTTTAATTCAAGATATTATCAAATAACGAAATGCCTTATCATCTGATCTTAGCAAATGTTTTCTTGCAAAACCTGAATTTGTGGCTTAACTTTCGTCATATTGAATGTTTGTCTCCTTCTATTTTGCTGGGCACTCTTTTTACTCTAAGGAGCAAATGTGTTGTATAGATCGCCGAACTACGTAACACCGCTGGTGTGAGTCATATCTCAATATGGTTATACAGTAAATCCGATATCCTTGTACTGGAACAGCTCATTAAATCGGTCAATGTAAGATAATAACAAAATGAAATAAACGTGGGATCAATCACATATACCAAACCCCACGTGTAAAGTAAAAAGAACATAAAGTCAAAACATTAGAATATTCATTATATCTTGATTGCGTTACATATATGTATGCTTTATGTTAAGTAAAGTCACCAGAATTAGCTAATTTTTTGTTTGAGTTTTATATTTGAAAGTTTCGTATTTCTTGTCAGTTTACACATCTCTTTCTCCTACGGTAAACTTGAGAAAAAAGAGTATTTAAAAAATCACCTACCATCCATGGCCAGCTGCCGGGTATTATGGACCTTCCCCCAATAATCCTAAAATTAGGCCACACTGGGGTTATTATTTGCGTTCCACATTGATTCCTTTCTAAGAAGTGTCTCAGCCATTGAGTGTATTTTCTTTGTTCTTTAGTCTTCTCCCAAAAATTGACCATATGATCGCTCGGCCAATCAAATTCTTTTCCAATCCACTCTTGTTCTTGCTTTTCAAAAGATTCAATATTTTTAAGGAGTTTTTTAAAATCCTCTTTATCTTTCTTTTCCTCACTCTTGAAACCGAACAGGGAATCTTGTGGTAGTCTATATTCTTTAGACGACGAATCGTCCTCGCTCGAGGCTAGATCATCTTTACCTTTTAGAAATAACGACAATATTTATTCGATTTCAATCATATAAAAGTTCATTAGATGTGATATTAATAATAATTATTCAATTTATACAATCTAAAATTTTTCAGCAAATTACAAGCAAATGCATTGTGATATCGAATAAATCGAAAAATTCATGCTACATGAAAGAATATGTGCTTTCCAACGAATTTCATATTAGACAGGTTTATGCTTTATTGACTAACAACTTCTGTTTTCTTATGTTTTATCAAATCATCTGTATAATATCAGTACTTAGATAAGTAATTAGATAAGGTTGTTGACAGAAAATGATAATCTATGTTAAAACATCTAAGTTACAATCTTTAACAACAAATAACTCATATATCAATAAAGTCTTCGTGTCAAATACAAATGTTTATTGCAACAAATTTAATGTTTGGTTGATTGATTGACTGATTGATTGATTGACATGTACAAAATATGTTATTTAGATACTTCTTTCTTATATCCGAGTACAGTGTGCAACATAACTAAAAGTGATATTCATCTTCTAATCTACCAATTATACATACTTCACAACAACGTTATTTTCTAGGCTGTTTCTGCATCTACCCGCGTTTATATTAAACCCATGGAAGCCACACCTATAACGTGCAATAGTGTTTACCAGTTTGTAACTGATATCTGATCTCTCAATGAAGTACACCGAATCGAAATTGTGTTGAATACTCGAGTATAGACAGTTTACGTGTCGAACAGAACAATCGAGAATAGACTGTAACATATCCAACAGAACCATCGAGTACAGAATGTAACATCTCGAACAGAAACCATCGAGGATAGACTGTAACATATCCAACAGAAACATCGAGTACAGACTGTAACATATCCAACAGAACCATCGAGTACAGACTGTAACATCTCGAACAGAACCATCGAAGATAGACTGTAACATATCCAACAGAACCATCGAGTACAGACTGTAACATATCCAACAGAACCATCGAGTACAGACTGTAACATCTCGAACAGAACCATCGAGGATAGACTGTAACGTGTCTCACAGCCATAAAGAACGAGAGGTTTCAGAATGTTCGTCTAAAATCTCTAACTTAGTAACATGATCATATCTTAAGTTGTAGAAACACACTTTCAATACATAAAATGATTCTTTCTTTTTTTTTTTTTTTGCTTTTTTCCCCAATACTTTGCTTGTTTCCGACATAGTAAGATTATATTATAGTATTATTCCTAATTAAGAAAATTGTAATAATTTAATTAATGACCCACTTACATAACTGTAATTGCACTTTATAGACCCCCAAAACATCCACTTTTGCTTTTGAAACACTGGCTATAAGGTCCCATGTTTAAGTTGTTTAATAATGTTTTGAGTCTATATGTTTGTTTTTACAGCAGAACGGTTCATCAGCAAATAATAGTATAAAATTTTGTAAATCGTCGGAAAGTGACTCAGTACTGTTTTATTAATTAAGACGTCATAAATATCATTCAAATACCATTAAAATAATATGGGTGATAAAGGCTCCCCTTGTTTGATGCCTACTTAATATTCCAAACACAATCATAACACTGAAAGGTGAAGCGTTTTACTTTGCTGTAAAGTTAATTTCAGGTTGGCTACACTACAGACAAACGGCTCTTTAATATTCAGTGGTAATTTGTTCAAAATACATGATCGTATTTGTCTATTCTTATTTGTGTTTAAGAAATATAATACACATGAATTAAATTTTGAAAACAATTTAAATCGGAGGCCATGCAGAAGTTGATTTAGTGAGGTTGAAGTACAATTATTTACAAGGCGTTATAAATCCAAAAGACTGTGTGCGGATAGCTACACTACAACAACAAAAAATCCGATGTAAACTTCATTTCTGTCTTTTTATTGTTATCAGGGTGTTCGTGGCGGGATCACAAGAACAACTATAGTGGGTAACTAAGCTTTCGAGTATCACATATTCGACCCAGTATTGTACTATTTCCTGAACCCATCGAATCCACGTGCTGCCAGCTTACTTAGACTGAATGTATACAATCGAAATGTGTCACTTTCGCATAAGCCATGAGTTAAAGAAATAATTATATAAAATACCTGTGACAGGGGTCTGTAAACTTGGTACAATGTTGAGAAGACAGATGATCAAATAAAAGACTTTCATGACGTGTCGGTATTCAGGGTGCGATTATCCGCATGTGCTTTCCCCGTTGTTTATAAGTGATATGTGCTGTGGAGGTTGTGAACACATTCACCCAATCAAAGTTGATTCACCTTAAAAGGTGGGTACTTTAACGATAATTAAGTTACTGTATATAAGTAGGAGACTTTCCGTATCACTGTGCATTCCATAACACGAGCTAATTGGCATATTTGTTTCATGGTGACGCTTCAAGAGGCTTATTTGTAACATGTCTATTTTAAGTACCTAAGTTTTTATCTTGTAAACATTGTTTGTTATTGCGTCCACAGAATCTCCAACTAGTTACACTTGGAGATTCAAGAATGTGGACAGGATAGTCGCAAATATCATGTGCATAAAACGATATAAAGATCTATACTTGTCTGAAATAATGTGGAGTATATGTTATGAAACGAATGCGGATTTTCCATGAAACTAAAATAAAAGAAAACTTTTTTTAATGTTTAAAGGCATTTGAAAAGTTTTATTTTTTTACTAATTTCAGAAATATACAAATGTTCGCCAAATTAAATATAAAGTAAATTTTGTTATTTTACTCCTTAGCTTTTCTTGAAAATGATCAGGTTTACAGTTACTTGGGTAAAACAGTACATAATATGGCTGTGTTCTCTTGCATCTATAAAGGCCAGCCATTCAGTTGATGGATAACAAACCACCAATAATGAGTTATCAAAGGGTTCTTGATGTTTGCAAAATAAAAGACACGAAGCTCATATAAAAAGAATAGCACAAGTATTAACAACACAACACTTTTTCTTATAACCAAGCCTGTCTGGAAAGCATGGTGGTTATTTTATCAACCGTGTGAGACAAGTCAGATTCAGTGTAACGATCAGTCGAATCTTCCAAACAGTTCCACCCCTATCTGTTAATCGTAAAGAAACATCTCCCACAATATCCACTGGACCAGCTGTGGTACATCTGTGTAGATCCCCGGTCTATAGGGATATCCACAGTCCAGGGCGTCATGTACCCCGTGACTGACTATACCTGTCAATAAATGAATCAATTAATAATAATTATTGTACTGGTTGGTTGGTTTGGTTGGTTGGTTGGTTGGATGGATGGATGGATGGATGGATGGATGGATGGATGGATGGATGGATGGTAAGTTGGTTGGTTGGTTGGTTGGTTGGTTGGTTGGTTGGCTAGCTGGCTGGCTGGCAGACTGGCTTGGTCGGTTGGTAGGTTGGCTGGCTGGTTGGTTAGATGGTTGGTTGGTTGGTTAGTTGGTTGGTTGGATGGAGAAAGAATGAGAGAAAGAGCGAATGAACGGTTGACGGAATGAAGTCAATGATTAAACGCAACAAAAACATTTAAAAGGAAATGGCAAAACAATGTTGATGAAGAAACGAACAAAATAAATGAATAAAGAGTTAAAAAGCAGGTGCAAGAAAAATGAACCAGATGATAGAACGAATTAAGGAGTGAACAATCAGATTCAAGGAACAGACGAAACGATTAAGTTATCCCATTTGATATGCATCTCGTCCATGTCGGACACAGTCAGGCTACTTGCATTATACACATCGTGGCAAACTTACTTTAAAATTCCCACCGGGAATTTAATTCGATTCTTCAACCCTGTAATTCTAACTTCTCGGACGTATACTGATGGGAGACAAAATTTTCAGAAAAAAAATCTCTATTTAACTAATTATAGGGTTCTTAAAAAAATGGAAAATTTCCAGAGAAACTTCAAAGTCAAATAAGACAAGTCCAATAAAGTTAAAGAGAAGAAAAACAGATTGTTGAAATGGAATTGCAATCTAATGACATAATGAGGTCATCAAACATCATTCGGCTCTATAAATGTTAACATAGACTATAGCATGGATTTGTCATAGGAAAGTGTATACTAATTGTCAATGAATTCAGATTCTAAAGACATTTTGAACACAGGGAAGTTCAATAATAAACTCAAATAGATTGCTAACAAACACTTGGAATGACCTTGAAATATAGTCAGATTGTGATCATATCAAAGACTAGAATAAATTCTAAATGAAGTCAAACCAGGGGTTTGGGGTAAAATCTAAAGGAATTCAGACCAGGAGTTTGGGGTAAAATCTAAAGGAATTCAGACCAGGGGTTTGGGGTAAAATCTAAATGAAATCAAACCAGGGGTTTGGGGTAAAATCTAAAGGAATTCAGACCAGGGGTTTGGGGTAAAATGTAAAGGAATTCAGACCAGGGGTTCGGGGTAAAATCTAAAGGAATTCAGACCAGGGGTTCGGGGTAAAATCTAAAGGAATTCAGACCAGGGATTTGGGGTAAAATGTAAAGGAATTCAGACCAGGGGGTCGGGGTAAAATGTAAAGGAATTCAGACCAGGGGTTCGGGGTAAAATCTAAAGGAATTCAGACCAGCTGTTTGGGGTAAAATCTAAAGGAATTCAGACCAGCGGTTTGGGGTAAGATCTAAAGGAATTCAGACCAGGGGTTCGGGGTAAAATCTAAAGGAATTCAGACCAGGGGTTTGGAGTTATCTCGTAGACAAGTTATCTCGAAGACATGTGCCTCATAAAGAAAGAAATAAGAAAGAAATAGAAGAACAAACGGAATAAAAAGCACAACATACGAAGGAATATAAAGCGAAAGACATTAATATCAGGATAATTAAATGGAAGAATAAAAGCAAAGAAAACGAACCAACATAAATAAATAAACGACAAAGGAGACTAAAAGTTATACACCA
This sequence comes from Mopalia vespertina, assembly GCA_030265115.1. NCBI lineage: Eukaryota > Metazoa > Mollusca > Polyplacophora > Chitonida > Mopaliidae > Mopalia > Mopalia vespertina. Next base: position 164 of record JAQQZZ010110397.1, on the reverse strand, counting down.
AAAAAGGAAACGAAATGAACTGGACATCAAAGACATAAATTTAACAAATGGTACATACATTAACTTTTATCATATACCTATGAGTCACACCACACAGATACAGAGGCATCGTATATTTATCCGTATCAGATGGTTCATATACGTGCGGTCTGAAAAGGGACTGC
>JAQQZZ010110376.1:0-15493 GCA_030265115.1 Mopalia vespertina | reverse complement strand
ATTTACTTCTTTTTGTGGGGGTTCTTCGTGGAACCCATGGAAATGTTCTGTGTTTCTTCTTTTTGAGTTCTGTCTTGTTTCTGTGTCTCCATTTCCACAACCATCGACAGTACACGACTTTCTCACGTTACGTCTGCTTCTTCTTGGTAAAATATTTTCCATGGTTCTGGGTTCTGAGTTCGTATCACAGGATCCTAGTGTAGTATAGTATAGGATCCCACTCATGACACCAAGAATGTAACGACCAACGGTCAGTTATATGAACCTATAATTGACAGTGATCGGTCAGGATGCGCCGAATATTATAATTAACAAAGTTTCAGTTAATTTATCCAGTAACGCAATAAATCAGTTCTGACACCACCGGTATGACCGGAATTATGGAGAACCAGTAAGGTTCTAAATCTCGATAGAATTACCTATAAGATAATGACACGAGAGATAAGTGAAATTAAAAATTATATAATTTTATTCACAACAAACAAATAATACAATTTGATTGAGACACGTAAATGTAACGCAATGTTCCAATTAACGATTCAATCCCACGTCTTTTTATCCGCAATCTTCGTTCTCCTGTTCTTTCTACTAATCTTCTATCTCTTGTTCTCTCTTCGTATCTTTAATCTCTTGTTCTCTCGTCTTAACTAAAGATGTCGGCTCTATTGAAAACAGCTCTACTGTCGCTATCTATGTATATCTCGTATGACTTAGCACTTACCATTTAAGTTTAATGCACTATCGGGCTGAAGTATATAACCATAACGCCAAGCCAATATGTTGATTGATTTGGGTGTCACCCTTCAGCTTTATTTCGCTAGGTTCATGCTAGCTATCTTTGTTTGTTTGATTGAGGCTGAACGTTGTGCTCAGTGTTGTCTCATCTATATATATGAGCACTCGGCGAGATGTCGTGTTTACAGCCTGGACAGTGTATATAAGTATTGATACATTGACTGGCTACTAATATTTACTGTAGGATTCAGTGTAGATCCGGCTTATTAGTCTCGTGAGTTGCTTGAGTATGCTGCCGGTTTATGCCACAAGTATAGTAATCGAGTAATAGAGCCAACGTAACCCTTAACAAGACTGTATAAATAGCCTGGATATTAGTACCCGTTTGTTGGCTACTTAAACGGTGTTTGTAGACATGGGCCGCTGTCTCTATACACAAGATTAATAATTCCTTGCTATATTTTGGTTCCACTCGATTATGATGCTGCTCTATGTCACTGGTATATTATTCCGATAAAAGAACCAACGTAACCCTTAACAACACTGTATAAATAGCCTGGATATTAGTATCCGTTCAGTCACAGTATCTGTGACATGAATATAACAAGTGAGTACCATCAAAGAAAGATTATGTTTGATAATTTCATACAAGTGACGCAGTCGCCCAAAATCAAGGTCTTTTGGGTATATGATGGTAACCCAGACCAATGAATAACATCAAAGTCAATCCTACACTGGAGTACGACGTTAAATCCCAATCAAAAAAACAATCCTACACTGTAAAAAAGATTACTGAAAAATGTTATAGAAACAATTTCTAACGAAGAATTTTCCTTAACCCGTTAAGGATATTCCATAAATATTTGTGGAGTAATCCTTGCCTTCGAGACAAATTAAAACATTTTATTCCTTTAAACGTATGGAATATTCCACTGGTGCTTTATTGGACTTCTTTTTTTGTCTGTGTATACAACATCTAGCTATATAGAATATTTGTACAAAGTTTGATTAGAAATTAAGTTTTCAAGTCATGTGTTACATACCAAATTGATACTTTGGCACTAGGCGGCGCCACATGAAAGAGAATGCAGGTCAATAGGCCAGAATCAATCCCATCTGATATCTTGTCATATGGAAATAATCCTACAATCTGATTTTAGGTTTTCATGTTAATGATCGGAAACTTTAAAGAAGGCAGTGGCCGCCATATGTAGGTGGGTATACATTTCAGTCCCAAAGTTTAAATAGATGTATCGAATATTTTCTAGTTTAATTAGAATCCAACGAGTAATTTTCAGGTACTAGAAATGTGACGCTTTCCGTCATGTAAGAGAAAACGTGAATCCTTAGTTCTGGGTGGACACTAAACTTAACCATAAACTAACCCTAATCTTACCTGACGGACAGACCCATACAGGCAAGCTCAATTTCGGACAACATCTAGCTTCTTTGGATGTTCGTACCAAGTGTGATTATAATCTGATCTATAGTCTTCAAGTGCTGGGAACCAAATTTAAACTTTGGCACTAGGTGGCGGACATATGCCAACGCAATCCCATGCAACGTTTTACCACACGGAATAATCCTATCATGTTTAATTAGAAAAGTATTTGGTCGATTTCAAGTTAATGACCGTAAACCCAAAACAGTGGAGAGTTGGCAGAATGGCACTCGGTGATGCCACCTGTACGCGGGCAATACTAAGCTCAATTCCATACATCATCTTGCTACACAGAAAAGTTTGATTAAAAAAGGACTATTAGTTGTAGGCCTTAACACCAGTTTGTGCCACACGAAGGCGGACAAACGCCAAATTCAATCCCATGCTACATCTTGCCACATATAATAAACCTTCTAAATTTTATTAAAACTCGATAAGCAGTTCTCAATAAAACGGCCTGAAACGAAACAGTGGACGGACGGACAACCACATAACCTCATACGTTCGATCCAATGACGGGCGTATAAAAATGAAACAAAAACATACGTAGTCATCAAGGACCTTTATTATGTTACATGTGTTTTAAATTAGTAAAATCTACACCCTTTGTTACAGATAACACAGTACAACTGAGCATTGGGTACATACCACTCAATTGGTCGGTGTAGCAGAGTGAATTATATATATATAGGTCTATAAACATGAACGATAAGGGTTGTCATCTAGAGAGAGACTCAATCTACACTTCTCAGTTTTTGTGCCAAAACTATGTACATTCTATAAAACGTCTAGAATAACTGAATATATACTAACATAGCACAATAAAATATACATAAAGTACATACTGTTATACAGTACACAGAATTATAATTAAAAAAATGTACACATTTATATTCAAATGATAAAGGTCTACAAAAAATATGTACAACTCCTTAATCTTTGACATTATAAAGCATTGTACAGCAGGTCTACTTTTGTGTTAATTGGGATGACCTTTTTTCGTAAACACTATAGTTAATAATATATAGTTCGATAAATCCATGATTGTGTGTCGGATGTTAGTTCGATTGGCTTTGATTTGGGTTTTACACCGTACTTAAGAGTATTTCACTTATACTGACGGTGGCATTAGTTTTACAGTCTTGCCATTAAATAATACCATTAATCCCAAGCATCTTGTCAATGATGCAATGCGCTCACTGACCAACTAAAACTAAGGGCTCAAATTGAACTATTCGTTATTGGAATTCCAAAGTAATGTTTTCACTACCATAAACTTAGAATGTTTAACTTTAAAACTAATTTTGTTCATTCTTAGCCCAAGGGGTCCAGCAATACCGTAATGGGACTTTTCCCAAGAGTAGTATAGGCTAACACCTCACTCATCTAGTGTATTGGTAGAGTCAAACTCCAGCTCCTTAGTAGCATTGTTGAATTAAGGTAGCAGAATATTTTAATTGAATGTATGTCAGAGTTATGTATGAATTTCATTGGTTTCCCATGGTTCTTAGAAAACCTATATACTGTTCTAATGTTGTCAAGTGGTAAACCAACAACAATACTTTGATAAATCGTGACAATCAGTGGAAGCAAAATCCTTATTTTGAAGGACTATGTCCAGACAACTGTCAAACAACAGAAATGTGATAACAGAGCCTAATTAATTGGATAAAACGTAACAATGCTTTATATGTAAGGCCAAGTTGTTGTAGAGTACAGCTATTCTTGTTTCCTTAATGGTGTCACCTAACAGAAAGTTGGAGATTTCGTTTTGTTCCAGAGCTATATTAAGACCCGACTACATAGTTAAAATGCTTTAAAACATAAACAATGCATGTTTCAATGCCATTAAACAAAACAAATATACATAAAATGAACTTCTGGTAGCTTTGTATAATATATTCATGCAATACTTAAATGTATACAGTTCCTTTGGGAGGAAATAAAGAACAAATTTGATATGAAATTAGATAATGATAAGTGACATTTTTCATTAGCATAGATTTGGAATAAATGCCATTACATTATGTGGCATGTCTTCATCATAAAGCATCAAGAATGGAAGAATGGACAGCACATACAATAAACTAAACTTCAAAACTACATAGCTGGTTGACTAAGTCTTACATAAGAAAATTATACTATATCTGTTGAACTGGGGTTAGGATGAGATGTCTAGAATATAAGTCCTGTTACTGTGAATAATTTTGTTATAAATGAAAACAATGAATCGGAAGATGCATGTATTAATATAAAACCTTTGCTGTTTGAACTACATAATAAAGTAAGTAATGAATGAAAATAAAGCCTTTGCTGTTTGAACTACATAATAAAGTTAGTAATGAATGAAAACAAAGCATTCTTAGCAGGAGGCTATTCTGGATAATTTCAGAAGACAAATTGGCCAAACAAATATAATAAAATATTATTTGTGATGTTTAGTACTTTTGGTAGTAAAAAAACACTAAAATTGATAAAATCTTCTGGGCCTCAATTTTTAAATGTTTTAGCTCTGTGTTTGAGAAAAAAATTGAACAATGTGGACATAAAATTTCCTTCAATACTTCAAATGATTACTGATCAATTGTTTCTGGGTCATTTTTAGGGCCAATTCTCCAATATAGCCCCTTGAAAAATGACCATACTGAAAATTCGTGATGTATATAAAAAAAAATTGCATTTATGCAGAAACTTTTGGCCAACAGTGTATAAATAAAACTATGTCTAACATTGAATGATGAAACATTTGGTAAATAAAGTTGCACAGATAGAAAATGATTGCATTTTAAAACATAATTAATAATGAGTAGGCTTTATCCTTCAGCACTTACTTGTATATGGAAAGGATAATAAATCATGATTAAAGATTGGTCCCAACATCTTCTTCTTTAAAATATTAACAAAACTTAACACAATTTTATACAGAATAACTACTGTCTCAATAATTAACTCCATTTAAACAAAATGTAATTAGTTAACACTGATGATTTGCCGCCACTTCTATAAGACTTACAAGCTTTAACATTTAAAAGTGCCGACATTTTCTTTGTGCAGACTTTTCACTCATCTTGATATTTAATAAATTAAGCTTCATATAAATATCCCTCTTCTAGTATTGACAAAACTATATTTACAATATAAATTCTATATAAAACCTAGTCCTACACATGTAACTTATATACAAATTAACTTCTTCACTGTAAGTAAATCATTCAGAGGTATTACTACTAGACGGACTTCTTTACTGTACTTTCTCTAATTAAGCAGTCTAGAACATTTTCACTGAAGATATTAAAGCTCCATACATGTATTAACACGTTATGTAAGTAATAGTTTAACTGGACTAAGATCAAGACAAATTCCTTTCCAGAATGGCTATAGGCAGTATGTTCTGAGTCATTCTGTCATTACTTAGCACTGAAGGAAGATTAAGTTTCCAACAGGGCATGTCTTCCCCCTTCTGTTAGACGTATTGGTGTGACAATTGCTCTTCGAGAACATTCTGTCATGTAAGTTAACCACCTTGAACACGACATTAAACAGTGTCAATTAACGTTATTCGAGCATGAATTTATTTTCTGAATGCACTTTTTCTGTTGAGTAAAATGTAAGTTGATTGGAATGGGTTTATGTGCCATACTGCTGGTTATTCCAGCCACCATAAGGAATGAAGGATACTGTTTGCTTGATGGCTTCATTAGAGTTTTGCAGTTCTTAAGGTTATTTCACTTAGACTATAAGGTGTCGGCTAAAGACCTGAAGGAAACCACTCTTGCACAACTAAGACAAGATTATGGAGTAGTAATAAGTGTGTAGATGTTGAGTGTCAGAGGCACAACAGAAGAGTTTTACGTTGCCCCTGGGTTCAGTGTATGGCCACCAGCCAGGAAAATTTAAATTTATTCTGAAGGATTTGTTTTATGTTCTAGATGATAGATTCCAGAATCCATATCATTGAACCTGTAAGCTTACACTTGAATAACACTCAGACTATCTCGGTTAACGGACTTCTAAATAATGTCAGTGCCCTTTCTATACAGTCATTTTTTCAATCCACACTCATGAACAAGAAAAGGTCCCAGCAATTCATACATCTGTAATAAACTTTTGGCTCCTTTTAGAATTTTTACTCTAAATACTCATAAAATGTTTTTGTTCTTATAAATGCAAAGCAATTCGTAGCATACTAATATGTACTTTGAATTACAAGTTAGTATCCAACAGTCCCTCTATAATATTATGCCACACCAACTGAAGGTATTTTACAGTCTGTTTTGAATATGGTACCTTCTACTCTCAATTTACTTGTTTTTAATACTGTTCTTTTTACCAACTTATGTAAGATATACATGTATTTCAATTTCGCTACATATCTAGCAACACTTACTTTAGTTGTGTTTAACCCTACTCTATGTGATATATGATTAAGGCATAGGAATACAATGTACTTTACCTATCTAATGCTAATTAACTGTTGTTAATTATAATACTTCGTGTTATTTTAGATTATATAAGGACCTTTTTACTATTTAACTTCTAACATTTATTTCAATTTGTATTAATACAATATTACAGCAAAAAACCCATCTAGTTACAAATTAAAGATGTCTAATAGATCTCCTCTGATTGAGGCAAACACTTTGATGACCTTGTTGAACTCTTAGACATTTATACTTACACAAACATAACTAAACATTAAAAATAATGTGCAGTTTTAGAATTAATCCTTGGTATAAATGAAACTCTAAACCATTATTCCCTAGTAGTATTAAAAAGGTTTAAAACAGACAAGAAAGAAAAGACACAGATATTAGTCACAATACAAAGGTCAAACTTTACAACCAGTGTTGGCTTCCATCATTAAAAGACAGAATCCTGGTTGTTGGGACGAGAACTCGGTATATTCTGTTACAATTCTGTCTCCCAAGCATATATACAGGATCTCAAGAGTTGAAATCATTAAAAGCATTTAACATTTAATCATAACAGAATTGGTGAATATATTTGTGGATCACAGTTCCTAAGTTCTAACCCTTGCATATTATTTATTTCCTAAAAAAAAAACCACACAACATATTTGTACAGATACAAATGCTATCGATATGAATACATACACAAAATCTATTATTGCACTGTTCCACATTATGGAGTATAAGGGAGGGACCCTTCTGGTATAACATCATCAAGCACTTGTTCAATGGCCCTCTGGCTAAGGGCATCCTCTTTCAAGTCTAGTCAAACTGAGGAACAAAAACTTCACATGTTTTGGTTGAGTTAGTGTGGCTTTTTACTGTTGGAGAACATACCGTCATACAGGTGAAATACATGTAAGCACCTCATTAAACCTCAATCAATCACTAACTCAGAGCACATGTCTTGAAATCTAAGGATCTATAATTCAATATCTATCTGCAGTATCTACAGTCTTTATGTTAAACTACCGCATATTCTTAATCCCGATATGCGTTAATCTCTTTGACAGGTAAGTAAAAACCTAACAGGTAAGATAATAACATGTGAGAATTTGTCTAGTTTACAATCCGACCACTAACTATCCCAACCATTAACAGTACTGTGACACATGTTTTACAGTCCTCAGTTTATACAGTCCTCAGTTTTTATTTCTATGAATGATATGCCTATGTTAACAGATACACAATAACCCATGGCATTTTCATTTTAAGCAATACTTAAGGTTATTTCACTAATATGAAGGCATGTCAGACAAACACATGAAGGAAACCCACATTGACACTGACAACAATGATAAGCACATGACACAAGCACATATTAAGTAAACTGAGACACAAGTCTTTAAATAAACAGTAGAATACATGGTGTTGTTCAGAGCAAACCATGGGATAGGAAGCTCTCATCAACCATCAGCGCCTAACAATAATATGGAGTCGAGTTAACTGGAATGTGAGAGTTCCCACAGCGCACTGATTAATGGATACTAGGACGATTCTCAATTCTGACTACCCATATACACTGAAGACAATTACATATAGCTAGTTGTTATATGATCACTAACCTTTAAATATTGAAATACATTTCCACAGGTTCTACAACTACTGACTAGATGTGTGTTAATATGATGACTATGTGGTTAATGGTATGTCTTATTTGAAATGAACATTTCCTATTACCAAACTGGAATCAAGCTGATAGAACTAAAATTCTGGCAATATCGAGTGCAAATGAACAGGACTTTTACACTGTTGTAAATAAATGTGATGGGTCCACATCTGGGATTGAACCGGAGCTGCCCATACACATAACCACTGAGCTAAATGAAAATTCATCCAGCTTTGAGGTTACATGGGTGAGCACCCCACCACTAAGTGACAGACTATAGTGGGACTATTTCTATAGATTTGTAATAGATTCTAATGCAAGTAATAAATCAAATTAATTATACATGTTAAATTAGATACTAATAAATCTGTGATATTTAAAAGCTAGATTGATCATTGTAAACTAAATCATCTGATTAAGGTGGTAAATGGATACGTCCATCTGTTCTATGCGGTGTCTCTGACAGATTATCAACAACTGACATCAGTTGATAAAAGTTTGTTTTGCCTGGAACTGCTATATGATAGCTGAGAATTGCCTGGTTATATGTCTAATTTTGGTACAATTGGAGGCAGCATCATTAACAGGATGCTTAAACCAACAAGTACTATGGCCACATATGATTTCAGTATGAGTAATACAGCTCCTGCTAGGCATGATAATCACATCAGAATTCACATAAATGCAAAATTTCAAATGCTGTTTTCTCGGTTTGATTGTTCGCTTTATCAGGCTTTTAACATCGAGCTCAACGATATTTTGCTTATGTGACAACGGATTGTCCACTTCTCTCATATATTTGAGGTCGCCTGGTTGAGGGGACTAAAAACACTGAGGGGTACACTGAATTGAAGGAGAATCAGTAGTCAGACATGTTAACCACTGTACCACAAACACTGGTTTCATGGTTTGAAAAAGAGGACATGAAACAGGCAAATTCTCAGCTCATGATATAGTTAACTTCATAATTGTTCAATCTATGATTATAAAAACTGTGAGAATACAAACAGGTCTAGGATATCTTATAGTGGTTTAAAAATGTCAATATAAAGACTGCATTCCTTGATTTTCAAACTCTGCCCAGGCATCATTCAGCTCCATGAATATCATCTTTGCTATTTTCTCGTGAGGAGAACCTGTCAACTGTGAACAGAAACCAAAACCATTCAGCTAATATAAACTCAAATATAAGTTATCTCTGACAAGCCTTTTCAGAATTTCAGTTTATTTGTGAAACAATTCACTGAAAAACAAAACAATGAGAACTTGGTGTGCACTTTACAGAGGATTGACTGGCCTTGACTTTCCTATGACAATTTCAAACCCGGTGCATTTAAAACAGCATGATGCTCTTCTAAAGGGGACTATAAATTGAATGATGTTTTTTAAGATGTGACGATAAATGTGTAGCCTCTAGCTCTTTTTGGTGGTGAATTGAGGCGCATTCATATGTAACGTCATAATACAAATGGAAACATAAGAAGTGTCATTTAATGGCACTGAAATATCCCTTTTACAAGCAAATTGTGGTATTTCAATGACAAATAAATAATAAGGTATGTTCCTAACTTTACTCAGAGAAAAGTATTACCTTATCGGGGTGAACACACAGCACAGCTTTTCTGTACGCCTTTTTGACTTGATCTGGTGTCACCAAAGCATGCATGCCTACATCCTTCCATCGACTCTCTCCCTCCCACAATACTGTACTCAATGACCCCAACAAAGCTCGGATATTTCTCTCTTTACCCTGGATCCAATCATTTAACTGAAACCGCAACATTTAATATGATATCATCATGACAAAGCTAAACACTTCACAAGGACATGTTTGTAGATAACATTTAAACACACTATGTGCAGGACATCTAAAAAGTAACTAGTTTTCTTATTTTTGTTGTTTTATAGAACATAATAGATCACACCTTCTCTCACCACAAGGTGGGAGGTTGGAAACTAGCTTCTCCTTGCCCCTGTGCTCTCAGAGCTGCAGGGCAACAATATATTGTTGCATCTTTGTTATTGTGCCTTGTGATTGTTTCGTCTGGTTTTTCTGTGCTGCTATTGGCGTCAAGGGTGGTTTTATTCACCCATTCGGCCAGCATAAGTTTAACTATGTCATGAAACCCAAATAAAACAAACAAGAACAATATTAATTCTGTCTTACTTTTGTCTGTTTTCAAACTGAAATTTGAGCACAGTATACAAACTCCACTGCACAATTAGATCGTGTGAATGAAGACAAATAGGAGATTAGCTTTTGCATTAACCATTCTCGGTTTAGGGGTTAAGACGTTACTAGAGGTCTTTCTTGTTAAGCATTTTGACGAGTTGTCAAAATGACAACAGAAGTCATTGTGAGACAGCAAAGAGCCCCACCAAGGCCGTAAACACCATTCTATCCTGAAAAAAACCCCAACAAATAAGAGGCATGTCGCTTTGCTTTAAAACTAGCTGTTCCAAAATCCTCCCCAGATATAAATTGCCCTTCACTAGTCAATCAGAAAAAGGAAGTAACCTCCCCTGGCCTCGAATGCTGAACATTGATAAAATTTAGATAACAAAATTTGAATTGGGGTGGCCAATGCTGCCATGTTTGTATTTTCAGACAAACGAAGAGAAATCTCATGCTATATATTGGCTCACCTGGTGTTTATTCGCCTGCAAATTAATAAATCACAACACATTGTGTTTGATGGATAATAAATTCATTTACTCAAAGCATGCTATTGTTTCTATCTTTGAGATAGACACAAACATGGGGCACTCATGTGGATTTAATTTGTGAAGGGAGGAACTTGGAACAGCCCTAAAAAACAGTTTTTTGATCACTCATTGCTACTGCTCAGTGGTGTTCCTTATTACGTACATATGCAGATAGCATGAAGCCCACTGAGGGTTAGAATTAGTAGGTAGAGCTTGGATACTGTAGTGTTAACAATACCTTGACTTTATCTGGATCCATATCTTGTATGAGATCGGCTTTCCTCATAGCTCCTATAGTTTTTGGCTCATCGGATTTCTTCGTGAACTTTGAGCTTCCAAGAAGATCTTCAAATGCACTCTCAGATACCTTGGGTTTTGGACCTTCAAGTAGAAAAATAGTTTATGACTTGGTATTTAATAGTAAAAAAAATATAGCACGTTGAGCATTCACACAAAAAATTGAATACAATGTTATCACTCATTCAAAAGTCAGAGCATGGAATAGGACAATGGACTGGCGACCAATCAGAACTCCAGTATGCAACTAAGCTGAATGTAATTGAGCCTGAGTGCCATATACATATTGAATGTGCCAACTCTTGTGAAACATTAGATCACGGATTCCGAATCCGCATGGACAGAAAGACAGGCTGAAAACTACAGAGAACCGGCCTATTTATATGCAGGGTCAGAATTAACAAATATAAGCTCACCAAAGCTTTTCCTTGTGCCACGTTCTGTCCGATCTCCTATCACACTGGCATAGTTAGGTTGAGTAAACACTTGTGGTTTGAAGTTTTCCGCCTGATGTGATGAGAGGGAGGCAGCAGGGCGTGACGATCCCATGCCTTGTGACGACCCCATACTTTGTTGTGACGATCCCATGCCTTGTGACGACCCCATACTTTGTTGTGATGATCCTTTGTTGAAGCCAGCTTGAAAGCCTGTTTGTGAAGTCGACGTCCCAGTCTTTCCTGATGTAATATTACCACTGCTTGAGCTGCCTTTCAACCCCAAACCCAAATCTCCAAATGGATCAGCTTTGATGTTATTCGAGGAGCCAGAATTTGCGAAACCAAGGTTATTTACTTGTGGTTTTAACCCAGGCTGATTCAGGCCAGATTTGGTCTTAAGGTTAGGTGAGCTTAGATTACGGGGCATGCTGGTGCTGGAGGTTGGCGGAGGGGGTTTTAGGGAGGAGCTATCCCATCCACCCATCAAGTCAATTCCATCATCCTTTGACGAAGAGGATGTTAATTGATCACCTGGCTTCACATCAGTTCGACTGTCCATAAAATTGAGAAAATCACTGTTGTTTATTTCAGACTGCTTTCCAGGAGGAGCTTTCTGACTTGTCAAGTTGTTAAATGGATCAAATGTGTCAAAATCATTGTTGACATTTTTAGCTTGTGTAGAATTATTCATACCAGAAGCATTCACTTTGCTTGTTGTGTTTGAGTTTGACTGCTTAAAAGGGTCAAAGCCACCACCAAAGAAATCATCTGTTTGCTTGCTCGTAGCAGTTGACGAAGGTAATGTTGTTGCTGTTCCAAGGTCACTGCTAAGAATATCGAAATTAGTCGGATCTGATCCCATGTCTAACAGGTTAACCTGGTCACGCAACTTGTGAACAGGGGCGCTTCCAGCTAAATTCAGCAAATCAGCTGTACTCTCTTGTGTAGCAGGCTGGCCAACACCATTGCTGAAACCTGTACCGAAGTCTGTGTCAAAAAAGTTTGCGTTTTGCTCAGTGTCTTTTGTTTTAGGAATGTCACCGTTTGGGTTTGTTCGTTCCGTAGACAATGAAGCGAATCCAGCCTCAAAGTCCTCATCTGATAATTGATCTGTGTCCTCATTATCAAACAGAGACTCGGCTTCCTCTGTTGTATGTTGAATGGGGGCATCGGATTCTTCAGTCTCGTTTTCATCTTTCCAATCTAATGTTGCAAAGAATGTTGATTTACTCTTTGGTTCTTGTTGTTTGGCTGTTGTTTTCGGAGGTGTTGGTCGCGGAGGTCTCTCTGGCCTCTCAGGTGGCTGACTAGGTGAATCAGTTGATGTGCTATTTGGAAAATGATCTTCAGAACTGGGTGTTCGACTAAGGCTCAACTTCACCCTGTCTGACACACCTTTAAAAAAATAGGTAAAATAAAATCATATCTTAAAAAAATCCTATATTTTTTGGTTGAAGCAGGCATTCAAGCACTGGGGCAATACATTGAAAGAATCTCTAGGTTTAACTAAAAACAAAGTGAACATATATCTTAAAAAAACTAACATATCAAAAGTATACCAGATTGTCAGCATTATTTTATGATTAACATGTGCAATAATTATGTCAAATCACTGATTTCATCAGAAACATACCAAATTCAGCAATTGTGTTGTGTAGTTCCTCTTTGTTTGAGAAGAGTAGTTTGGGACTCCTTTTCTCCTTGTTTAGACTGTCCCAGGGTGAGTTAGGTTCAGTTTTTGGCCTGTCTTTGGGGGACACCTGTACCTCCATCGCCACATTAAAGAGGTCTGGGTACTTATCCTGCGTGTCCATTTGGTCCAAGTCATACCTGTAATTATGATTTTTAATCTTACATTTATGATTTCAGTTACACAAATTAAACATCTGAAATTCTGTTTGTTTTTGCAAACAGCCCGAAAGATTATTATTACAATCAGTGGTCTGGTTAGATTTTTCAAGAAAGTCTACAGATTATAGGCCCATGACTGACAAAAAAAAAGGTGCATATCCCCTCTGTGATAGCCTGGTTTCCTTGTGATAGGAGAAAAGTACTGGTACTACCTGTAAATGCTGGTATAACCACTAATTGTGTTCTAACCCAATAAACCAAGTAACCAGAAAATGTCTTTGTGTTACCTCTGGATCATGAGATGTGGCTCTGCTAGGGTGTAGTGTCATTTGTTGTGTTGGAAAATTAATGCTACTCCAGTGCCTGGTAAACTAAAACTATGTTTGAAACACTCTGCTCATAGCCATAGGACAAAAGGCAAAAACATTTATGATATTGATGAAATACCAGAAGTGTGTCTACACTACTGAATTCGGAGTTGCACACTGCGGTTAATGAACTTCTGGTAATACTAATAAATGATGTGCATAAAGAGCAACTATCTGATAAATCATTTATTGATTGGTGTTTAATGGCAATGTCATAAACCTTGTAAAACCAGCCTGCAGTCGCAACAAAAGTCCCATGTAATAGACAGGTTCAAAAGGCAGTCTCCAACCAATGTGTACATAGAATTCATTCAGGGGGGTTTGATCGCATAGAGTTTGACTCACATAGGACTAGTTTGTTTGTTTGATTGGGGTTTAGCATCGTTCTCAAGGGTATTTCACTTATATGACGGATTGTCCACTACACACTGTTCCTTGCATTATTTCGGTGGAAAACTGAGAGGAAACAAGTTTGTACAGTTTTCACTTTGAGCTGTACAAACATCATTTGACTTAAACTACTCGGATATGTTTTAGTAATTATTTGTACTTACATTGTGAATTTGAGCTTTGTCGAATCAGGACTGATCATCCCGGAATGGAATTGAATCTGAAGCACTTTCATAGAGGTGATCTTTAAGGCAAATTAAAACATTCATTTATTTATCTAGTATTTTTTTTAAAACATAAATCAAGGAGTGTCAATAAAAATGAATATAAAAATCCACAGAAAATAACTTGGTCTGTTGATGTTTATCTTTCTTAGCATTTTAAACAGCAATAACTTTGTCTCTTGAATTAGGACAGTACAGGATTTTTAAGTCATTACAAAACTCAACAGTTGAGTAAATAAAAACATTATTTGCTGTTTCTATGAAAAAAGGTAGGATTTTTTTTATTGCAAAAACCAGATGAATGCCACAGATGAAATCCCTGATGTCAGGCAGTCACACTAAAATGTAACACAATAAAGAGTTTGTTAACCTTGCCCTGGACCTTGCCTCCAAACGTTGACCGGGCATGATACACTATCACAGTAATATCACCAACAGCTGCTATGTTCAGGGGAATGGTGGCTCGTCCATCTTCTATTGTGTAACCTCTGAAAACAGGCAAAATAGGAAAATAATGATCAGACTATTTACAGGTACAGACCTAATGAACATTGGCCCCAGGCTAGTAATAAATAATAATTTGCAAAATTGTTTCTTGAGTTGATTTTATTAACATGTCACCATACGGTCAGGTGAGAGGACCACTCAAAGAATAAACACTTCACTAGTATCAAATTTGTAGCAGAGAAAGTAGGAAAAATATTAAATACAGCACAAGTTGATTGTATGGCGTTTAATCACTGTTTAAGAAATAATTAACTTCACTTCATGTCACACAAACATAAAATGTGAAGTGATGTTGTGGGTTGCAAAAGTAATATTCCTTAAACACTACAAATAGATTAAAAGAGGGGATAACAAAAAATACACATGCATGTATACAGAAAGTGCTAACACAATTACCAAGGTTGGTTAAGCCAATGTCAGACAAAATCTGACCACAAATAAAAAAAGAACTAAAACAAT
>JAQQZZ010110365.1:0-15493 GCA_030265115.1 Mopalia vespertina | reverse complement strand
AGAGAATAAATTCACGGATAAACTTCAAACTTGGTATGTAGCTTCCTCCTGTTAAGACGACGGATGGTATTGCATTTTACCAAATTCCGTAAAACAAAATGGCCATTATTGCAAAATTTTAGAATATTCATGCCTGTATGTGTAGAGAATAAATTCACGGATAAACTTTAAACTTTGAAGATAGCTTCCTGCTTTTAAGACAATGGATCAGACTGAATTTCACCAATTTCCGTAAAACAAGATGGCCACCATTGCATTATTTTACAATATTCATTACTGTATTATGTTGTGAACACTATAACTCTGTAACAAATTCACAGATTAACTTGAAATTTCAAATATAGTCTCATCTTATTTAGAAAACAGATGGGATTGAATTTCATCAAATTCTGTAAAACAAAATGGCCGCCAATGCATCATTTTACCATATTCATGCCTATGTGTTCTGAACATTTTTAGATCAAATTCACAGATTAACTTGAAACCTGGCAGTTAGCTTCCTACTTCTAAGACATAGGATAGGATTGCATTTCATCAAATTGCACAAAGCAATATAATCCCAATTGCAAAATTTTTCAATATTCACCTCTACAGGATAATTTTGAGAACAAATTTACTGAATAACTTGAAAATTTTTACGGTAGCTTCTCCCCATTAACACAATTTGTTTGTTTAAGATCCAGTCATGTATCAGTCATGGTGTATGTTGATATTTTTTTTCCTGCAGTATTGATGCCTCCAGGACATTTGGGCGGATCGGCAGACTGGTTAACGATAGCGCTTTTCCAAACGCCAAAATGAAGAAAATAAAAGTAAAATCTTCATCCGTTCCATACTTAGCACTTTTTGCTCTAAAGGACATTCACCCCGGAGAAGAAATTGTTTATGATTATGGCGTAGAAGACTTACCCTGGCGAAAGCAGGTACAAAAAATCATAAAGATTGCTACTTTACAGATGCTTGTTCAGTACTGAAGGGCAAATTATCAGTTGTTACAGACCCAGGAAAGCTTCTTTATACATTTCTACAAAAAATAAGAATTACCTCCTTGGATCTGTAACAATTGATGTTTGTGACTTCATCGCCATGCATGCATCGTTAATGTTACAATACATGTGTTACAATAACGCCTCAATTTTTAAAAATCCAGATACATGTTTATATAACACAATGTACATTTGTATAGTCGGTGTTTCAGCATATTGATGAAAGGATGTACATCAACTATTTACTTTAAGATTATTAATTTAAATTTTTAAACATTTCCTACTCACCAACTCTGCTAAAGTCTCAATTTTATTCTAGTCAAAATAAAAATATTTCTGTCTTTGTCTGGGTGTTTGGTAATAGCTAATATCATGACTTAATGGAATGCATGCAAAGCCAAAGAAATCATTACGACTCAAGTTTTTTTAAGAATCAGTCCTGTACCTAATGCAAACAGTATAGATAGTTAAGTATGTTTGAGTGTCTTCTATAGAGGTGTTTAACCGTAGATAATTTGTAATGTTTTAATGCTACTTTGCAACATGATAAATCTAATGCTGTTTACTTCATTTTGTATAAAAATGTCCCTATTTGCAAAATTTCCAGACAGTTTCTGAAAGTGAATCTGGTGAGAGAATAGTTTCTCTTATTTGTTTATTTATTTTTATTTGTTTTGTTGCTGCTTTTTTTTCAATCTTCAGTTTGATTCGCCCAGTGAAAAACAATTATTGCATTATGGAGTAATGAAATTATGTTGGTCACGACTTGAGGACCGAGGCTGATATCATATTTGCACTCCATAAATTATTAAATCAATAATAATGCAATAATTGATTTATTACATTTGCAAAACTTGTTTACCTTTTGACTTTGGTTGACTGTTACATTTTTGTAACAAAGGGATGCTTTCATCTGCTCTGTTACAATTTCTGAATGCATGAATTTGATTGAGTTTGGGGAAACAAACCAATATTGATATTAATTGGTTTGCAGTCAGTGTGACATGGTTTTTAACAGATTTACATGATTGCACTCTGTCGACCAATGAAAATGCAGAAGCTAGTCAGTTAATTATAGCTTAACCAACGAAGAGAGCAAAGTGAATATAAGCTTAGCATTTAACCTAATATGTTGATTTTCTCTTTCCATGCTATTTACATTTAATAAGTTGTGGCTCCGGCAATCGCGGGGGTGGTTTTTACGAGGTTTCCTCTCGGTTTTCCACCGTAATAAAGCAAGAAGCAGTGTGAAGTGGACAATCGGTCGTCATATAAGTGAAATGCCCTTGAGTACGACGTTAAACCCCAATCAAACAAACAAATACATATAATTATGAGGACAGCTTATAATTAGCCCTTGAGGAAGATTAATTTTCCAACATAGCAAAACACTTTGTATTTAAAGTGGTGGTAGTGTGGCAGTTAGTGTTGGAATTTACCACCCTCATATGAGTGAAAGCACTGGAGGCAAATAATCTTTACAACATTATTGAAATGCTTCACATCTTGGTTGTGCTAGTGTCAATTATTGTTGGAAAACACCGATGTCATATAAGCGAAATACCCTTAAACACGGCGTAAAACACCAATCAATCAATCAATCAATCAATCATATGAGTGAAATACCCTTAAGCATGCCATAAAAGAATGATCAGCCAACCAATTCTGGTGTTTCAAAACCATCCTACCAAGTGACAAGTCTTATCTTAATGTCCAAGAGATCATGCTGTACAACATGACTTGATGCATAACTACAACAAAATATTATTCTTTTTATAAAATCACACGATACGTTTTTAAATTCTTTACATTTATTCAAAATATTCACATCTGGAGAATGAATCATGGAATTTGTATGGATGTTTACAATAGATTTCTTGTTTTGTACTTCATAAATTAACACCTAGATTATCATTAAATGGATGTCAAAATAAAACATACAGAATTTGAAAACAAATAATAATATTTTCTTGCTGTGTTATGGAAATATTCTTAATAATTAAATCACACATTATTAAGATTTTATCTTAAGGTTTATTTATCATTGATTCCTCACGAGTTATTGAGTAAGAATTTGGTTGTGCCTGTAATATAATCTATATTTCCTATGTAGATTTTGTTTAATGGCCTGCACAGAAACTACTTTTGATTAACTTATTAGCTGTCATGAATACTGAGATGGATGCCTTGTTAAGACAGTTAAAAATCCAACCCGCCAGTATGCCTTGTGATAAAAACAGGAAAGAAATAACTATTGATCTGTGTGTAAACACTTTTACGAGGAAAGAAAATAGTATAAATTTGCGGAGTGGCAGAGACTGGTGAGGCGCAGTGATTGCGGGAAACGGATCGTCTTTTATCTGGTTCAGGTACGACAATTTTACCTGCCGTTGAGTCAAGCTAAGCAAACAGATAAACGGAAACAGCATCCATTAAGGTGCTGCCAGGGCTGCTGTCTGTTTGGTTCTCTTCCAATCGCGAGCATCTCAGTCCAGTTTTACGATACTTTTCAGGGAAATTTGAAAAGATGTAAGGCCTGTTATGGAGCACGTTCGGGTTTAAAGTGAAGCTAAACAAACAGACACTGCCAAATGACTTCTGAATGCAGAGTGCTGTCTTTATTTACTCAAATAAAATAGTTTTATGAAGGGGCATTGACTGAAGGAACTAAGACCATGTTTCTCCAATGATGGTTGTCCTAACAGCCAGTCATGGACAGGTAATTCTCTCTAATCAGCTTATTGACGCATCAGTTTACCTGAAAAGGTGTGTTCTATGCCAATATCTCGTTAAATACAGGTATGAAGGGTTTTTATTCTGCATCACTGATTATAGATTCTCTGACTATTATTAGGCTTTTGTTAGAATCTAAATATTTAAACAAACATGAATGTCAGTATCTCAGGATTTTCAATGTCCCATGGTGTTGTTTTTAGGGCTAAGTTTAGGGATAGGTCAAGGGTTAATTAAAGTGATAGGTAACATCCAGGATTGGGCCTCATCTTAGATACAAAAAATTGATTTTATGTCTTAATCTTTGTTCCTAGTTTTTATTTTTGAAATTTTATATAGATCAGCTGATGAGTTTTTATATATAATTTCTGAGATACCTTTATATTTGTAAAAACATTAACATGTAGTTTGATATGGGGATTATAGGTAACAGTAAGTATAATTTTACCTATCCGAACATGAGAACAACTACCTGTATTGAGTATTTTGTCAGAAAGATTTAGTGACTTTTTTTAAAATGGCTACCGGTATCTGTTTAATTAATTTATTAAATCATAGTCATTTTGTGATTTAAAAAACATTTTTATATTCAATTTGTTCTTTGGAACATCTGCAATGCATAAAAATCCAAGTGCCGATAACTTTTAAGTTTATATTGGAAAAACAAAGGATGAGAAAAGCTTTTAAGTCCTAGCAGTGGATTGTTTACACAATTGATAAATCAAGGCGTTGATTGGCTTTTAATTAATACTGAATCTAGAAATAGAGCCTCGCAGGTGTGATAACTGTGGTAATTGTATTTGAGAACATAACGAAATAGGTGAGAAGATTTACCTCAAGACAGGTGGGCAACTAATCATAATTCCTGACTAAATGCTTTTCTCTACTCTCTTGTCTTGACAGTTCAGATGAAATATGAAATCATAAAACGGTACGATGAGTAGGGGGGAAGAAGGGTAAATATCATTTGCCCGTTCTTAGCGGCGATATTTGCTAAGCTTTTAAGAGAGCGTATTATATGAGATGATTCTCTGATGAATCTCAGAACAGTCTGTTCTTATTCTCACAGTCTGGAGAGGTTCCACAGCAATTGGAGTTGCCAAGACAAAACTTTAACCAAAATTGATCACTTCACTGCATTGACTTTGAGCTAGCTCTTCTGGCGTAGTTGTTTTCTGCTGAGGAATTGTCTTTGATAAAAATAGGGCGGATGATGGATTGCTGGGTTGCTAAAGTGTTTAACTCTGAACATCGCTATTCTCATATCATAGAGACAAGTGATATTTGCTTGTCCGACAATAAGAAGCTTTTTGACGGAATTAATTTCGCACACCGCCACACTTGCGACACTTTCTTCCACTGTCACAGATAAGATCCTTAACTAAAATTCCACTGTAATAGAAAGTCCTTCCTAATTCATATATATTGATGATGTTATGTCTAGCAAAGCTTTTTAACTAGATTCTAGCAATTTTGCAACATTATGGAAATGCTTCACATCTTGGTTGCGCTAGTGTCAATTATTGTTGGAATACACCGCCATCATATAAGTGAAATACCCTAAGAACGGCATAAAACATCAATCAATCAATTAATTTAACTACATTTTGTTTGTACATGTTTATACATTAGAGCTGTGGCAAATGTGTCAAATTGTTCACTTATTTTTGTAACACTGACCAGCTATCGTTAAATAAGTACAAATTTCATTTCATCTCTAAATTGAAAACCCCAATTTCGCCTTGTGACAAACCATCAGCCATATTTAGATTTGTAAGCAGTAAATTGTATAGATCAAGAATACATATTTGCATAAGGTCTTTATGTTCAATGATGGTTTATTTGTCTTCATAATAAGTCACTTTAGAAATTTCCAGGCTGCGAAATTCCAACAGGGTAAGCAGTTTTCACATTTTAGAAGCTTGTTCAAATGGTAACTACATGTACTTCAGATTATTGAGAAATATTGAATCATTATGTATACCTTTTTTGCCCTTAAAGTATACATTATTTGTATAATGAATAAACTTCATATATGTGGTTAACTTTCATTATTATCTATTTCATAATAAAGATTGTGTTAGCATTTTTCCATTTAATATTACTTGATACAAAGATAATTTTCAAAGAAGACTTGTATTCCATTGACAAGAGATTTGTTTTATCAAAGGCAATCTTTACACCTTTAGAAGTGGATCAATGATAGCTTCATTTCAATCAATAGAAACACACAGAGCCCAAACCAGAAATTGGTCATATTTCATCCTGCCAACAATAAAAGATGGCTATATATTGCTATTTTCTCCCTTGAAGATTCCCGGTCGTGCGAAGGTTTAATTGTTGGGCTGGTTATTGCTTGGTTGCCCGCAGCGCTCTTCCCGTCTGTTAATCGCCACGTTGGTCTTTTGTGTGACAGCCTCATGTCCAATAATGACACGTCAATTGGCTGAAATAAAATGATGGAATTATCTCGTTAGGCCCAGGTAATTAAGAACAACAGATGGTGTTGATTACATACCTCTTGATTTGCCAAGATCATCGTTTGTGTCGTGTGGAGACACCATGGAATCCTGGGTAAAAGTAAATCTGCAAATAAATCTAACACAAATATGGAGGGCTTTTTCCAAAAGGTTTCCCAGATAAGCTAGAACTATAATTTGTCACATTGTTCTTGTAACATTGTGAGAATTTATAGCCTATAAGGTAAAGATATGGTCATATTAGTTAAAACCACAAACTGTCATTAATAAGTAATTGTACAACACAAAACTATAATCTACATGTAGGAACATAGTTTGTCAAATGGTGAGCTTTTCTGCTATAGTTCAAAAATTGTGTCATCATTGGTAACTAAGGTGTCATCATTGGTAACTAAGGTGTCATCATTGGTAACTAAGGTGTCATCATTGGTAACTAAGGTCCTAATAGTTCAATCAGACATATCTTATTAAAAATTATTTGTATATGTACAGAATAATTTTAAAAAAATATTTTGTTGGATAATCTGAAAGTTTAACTTGTATAATCTTGAGTGACAGTAATGCTATGTTTTTCAAACGTAAAAGCTATGTTTCCTCACAAAGAAATTGATGTGATCTAATGTCACCCAGCAGAACGTTCACTTACCACAGCTTTGAACAACAGGCTCCAAGGAAACAATTAAGAGCTTTATAAATTGTTCTTAAGTGTCATACTTAATGGTAATTTATAATATGACAATATATTTTGATGTTTGTTGGAAAACTGAGAAGAAATCTTGTAAAAAAAAATTTAAAAAAAAGACTCAAGATATTTACAGTCAACAAGACAACTTCTGCTTTATTGTTTGTGTCCACATTTCAGCTGGTTCAATCATTCAGTGTATAACCACCATAACAATGGTGCAATGAAAACAAAGCATCTACATCTATGCAATTTTAAGACAATAGGTGTAGATTGATTGAACAGTATAAATAACCTGTGCAGGTCTTTCTGCCCTCAGCCTCTGTAGCTCAGTCAGTTAGAGCCCTGGCCCTGCTAGTCAGAGACACCAGAGTTCAAATCCCATTGGAGCCAAGCAAAATTTTCTTTCTCAACAATAAAAATATATGTAATACATGTATATGATATTTCTTCATCAAAATTGATTATCTATAACCTGCTTAGTGTTATGCATCTTACTCAAGGGTATTCGTCTGTACTGACAGCTTGATATCACTAGTTACGAACATAATTCGAAAATAAATTAAAATCTGTTTGATTTTAATCCCACTAAAAAGCATAATAATGTATGCAAAATATGTCACTTTTAATTTGACACAGTCATTGAACTGGATATTTGAACTGGATATTTGTTAGAAACCTAGATTTGGAACCTTTGACCTGAAACTTTGTAAAAAGCACCTTGCCATATGGTTAAACTGTCTCCATACAGGGGGTCATGTGGCCTACCATAAATTCCTAAGAATTATAAGGGTATTGAATGTAACAGCAGACAGAGCCATTTGACGCTCCAAGATTAATTAAACGCCAACTGGCCTGGATCAGTTTGGGTATTTTCTTGTCACTTTTGCAATGGCGTGAATACGTAACTTGTCATCACGGGGAGGACAGAAGACAGCACCATATGTTGTTCACCTGACACACAATATGTTACCTGAAATTTAATCAAGGTAACCTGGACGTGCTCAAGGAAACTCATTAACCAATCAAATGAGTAGGGTAGGTGAAATGAGACACTGATATAGTTAGGATCGGATGGACTTTTTGAAAGTTAATCAATACATATGATGGATTTGATTCCGTCTGTGTGGTTTATTTTGTTTTTTTTTAATTGTTTCAATATAACTTTAAGAAAGGATATTAAACCTTATTATATTTCAGTAGATCCACAAAAGAATAAATAGTAAAAATTTAAAAGTATGTAAATATGTATTTTTTCATATATTTCCAACTTCTTAATTCATTTAGATGTATGAAAATATGAAAATAAATTTTATTTCAGTAACTTGGTTTCTAAATGCCATTAGAAAAAAGGCACATGTAAATATTATGTGCCTGACGATTTGTCATTTTATTTTTACAGTGGTTAAAAACTTGCAAATCTGCTAAATTCTTAAAAGTTAAATCTATTCAATGAGAAAGTAAAATCTTTAGATTTATCAACTTAATATCAAATCAAAACAGTTAACATTTTGCTCTATTCAAAACCATGTATACGTTTTTTAAATTTTACATTAAAGTTCAGATTTAAAAAGTATGAAGTTAAATTTTAAAAACATAAATGAAATTGGGGTCCTTTCTTATAATAAGGTTTGAGAGGAGAGTGTTAATTGTTTCATGTATCACTGAACCCTGTATAGCTCTGCAGCTAGTTATTGAGCGGTTAGGTTTAATGAGTTTGAACGTGTTAACCGTCTGTGACACCCGAGAATAGAACAGGTAAGTATTGATGAGGCAGATTCACCCAGGTGTTAATTGATCTCTGTACAGGTGAGATAGGATGGGGCAATCAAGGACTGAAGTGTACAGACACTAACTAACATAACAACCCAGCCCTCTCCTTGTGCTAATTAATTTTAAGGTAAATACTTCTGCCAATTTACCGTATTCCTTAGAACAGTTTAAATAAATCACTTCCCCCACTCAGCGTTGTTCTTCAGGGATTTTTTTGACACTGGCCAAACATGACACTATGTTAAATAGAAAAGTGTTTACCTGCCTAATAGGAGCCCATCCTCGCTCCGTTTACCTGCGACTCTAAACTGCCCTCCAAAGATAACAAGTTTATTCCTATTAATTTAGAGACAAGAGAGAGAAAATACAGGTAAAAGATAATCAACTTGTTATGAGGGAAAAATATATAAACATATATTTATTTTATTACAGTATAGTCACATTTTTTGTTTCAACAAAAATTGCGAATGACATTTTTCAGACCAAGCCTCTGTAAATCAGATGTGGGTAGGGAGAAAATATTTCATAGTTATATTGTCAACAAATCTACAACACATTATGTGGTATATATTTTGAATAAATGAAGAGAGAAAAATTTGCTTGCCTCCACCGGGATTCGAACCCGGGACCTTTGGGTTACAGGCCCATATACATGACCCTAAAATTTAATAAACTTTGTTTAAGTGTCCTTCTTACTTGTACTGATTGTTGGATATCTTCAGAATTCATGTATTTCCTGAATCTTGAAAGTTTGACATGTCACAACATCTGGAAGCAATTCTGAGTCATGGAGATGATGTAAGCATGCATTTCCCAAATCCAGTCAGAATTATCCAACAAAACAATGATTGTTCGTCGCATAAAAATGGCAAAGAAGGCAGTTAATTTAAGATAGGCACACACAAATGTTTGAGATCATTAACGAAAAACTAATGATCAAATCAATTCTCGTTAACAGTAAATTTGATCAAAATTTTTAGCCGTCCTTTCTGTATAAAGTGTTTCATTGAAATGTTGTCTGATATGTGATAAAATCCAGACCCTATATCTTCATGATTTGTATTGTAGAAAATCTTTAAATTTGACAGACAGGTGAAAAAAGAGTTACTTATTACATCACATCGGATTTACATTGTTCCTTACTGTAATTGGAAGCTTTTCTTACCTTTAAATTCAAACATTTAAATGTTTTTAGAGTTCAAAACTTTCTTATGAGTGAGGTCGCAAATTTTATTTTATGGGTCACATTTTCTTGTCTTTGAGATCAAATTTATTTTTATAAGAGGTGAAAATTGGTGTTGAAGAAACCAAAATATTATTTGTTTAAACATCTTAAAGTGGTCAAGCTTTCTAAATGCGTAGACCTGCCATACGAACTCTCTGATCTGAGATGTAGCATTATTCCGTAGCCTTTATAATTACTTCTATTTGTGGTCTTACAGGATAATCATTCATTTAGGGGAAAATTTTGATTATCTTATTAAGACCTGACTAATCCAGGTCTTTGGCTTGGATGAAATGTGTGATGTAGAGTTTAACCTGTGGTGACTAGCCACTGCTCCCAATACAAACCACTCTCTCCCCTCAACGCCCACACCTCTTTAGTGGACGCTCTCAGAGCTGTGTTTAACTCTTAAACTGTATTGATCTAACAAACACTTTTATCCGACATTATTTCTCACTTATTCGAAATTAATTTTTTCTTTGGTGGGGGGATGTAAAAAAAAAAATGTACATAAACTTTAGATGTACTATTTCGTCAATACTTTTATGTCAAATAATTGTATAGTGTAAACTTTTGTATAATGTAAACTTTTGTATAGTGTAAACTTTTGTATAGTGTAAACTTTTGTATAGTGTATGCTTTTGTATAGTGTAAACTTTTGTATAGTGTAAACTTTTGTATAGTGTAAACTTTTGTATAATGTAAACTTTTGTATAGTGTAAACTTTTGTATAATGTAAACTTTTGTATAATGTAAACTTTTGTATAGTGTAAACTTTTGTATAATGTAAACTTTTATATAGTGTAAACTTTTGTATAATGTAAACTTTTGTATAATGTAAACTTTTGTATAGTGTAAACTTTTGTATAGTGTAAACTTTTACTTATGGCTAATGGCTAAAAACTCTTTACCTTTTTAAATCATCAACAACTGTGGATAATTAGTTTTAATTCTAAGAAACTAGTTTAACTAATTACATGTTGACCAGTTTTAATTAAGGTGAAAAAAATCAAGCCCTTTTTTAAAAAAGAAAACTTTCTTTAACACCAGTCATGTGCTTTAACCGTCTGGTTCTTATTAATTGGCTACAACACGACTGTGCTAAGCAGTCCCAATTAAGAGTTTCTATCAAAGAGGTTATGTTGTGGTGGAGGTCTCTGCCTTGGTGCTGTTATACCCCGGTCTTGTTTTTCTCCTCGGTGAGTTGCTGGGCCAATACGACAATTTATCACACAGGCTCTTTCAGTGGCCACTTGTTCCCTGTGGTTACACAGTGGTTGGATTGAGTCGGTGTGTTTGAAAGAGAGCTAATAATGTGTGGTTGAAATGGCTGTCAACTGGCGGGCTGTCTGTGTTACTCACTGACTGTGTTAAAGAAAAGGCAAAGATATTTTTACTAGGAACTGGGAACTGGTAAGCGTGGACAAATGGATGCTATGTCCAAAAAGAGATTTCAGTGAGTCCTGTCAAAGGTACGAGTGGTCCTTTATCTTAGATTTATATACATATATCTAGGACTTTCATTTAAAACGGAGCTGACCTGTCAATCACCTGTTCGCTTTGATCGGATATTACTCAATAAGCCTGGAAGAATACTGGAACTGATCTATGGTTAATATGATTTTCTTGAGGTATATTTCTGTCATATTGAAGATAATATTGACATCTCAAATTGGGGAAGGTTTTAATGCCACAACACCGGACATCTGTTTAAAAAAAATTTGGTCCTACTGGAGAAAACTGAGAATTATACCTATGGTCCTTTCGACTGGACAAACATGATCTGACATTATAGGACTTCGTTTCGAGAAATTTCTGGTCACCTTGCAATTGGAAGAACATTTGATGCTCTCAGCGGATTAGAAGTGCAACTATATAAAGCCTAGTCATAATTAAGAATACAAGTGTTTTATAATAGATTCTTTCTACATCCTTTCTATACTTCACATCAGTGAGAATTGTATGCAGAAGAACAAAAACTGTTTGGGGTTTTTTGTGTAGAAGTGGAACAAATTCTCGTTAAATTGTATAAATGGATGGACTGATTAGATGAACTGTTTCTTCCTGTTTTATCGACAGGATCAAATGATATATTCCACTTAACACCATTGTGAGACCTGCTGAAACTTAAACAATCTGTATGACCTGCTAACAAGAGGAATTATGCCATGTGTTTAGTCGTCTGATGTTTATTGATAAATTCATTTTACTGTCCTAACATTGTCAGTCATAAACAAAAATGCACAGAAGCACATCTGATTTTCCAAATGAGCTACTGAAGATAAATTTTGATATTCAGCCGGAACCCTTCCCATAGAGGTAGAAATTGATGTGGTTACTAAGCCGTGTTATCATTTCAAGTCTTAATTAACTAGTTTTGATTTTACACTATCTCCAGGGATATAGACAAAGAACCTTACAATTAGCTCCAGTTTAACCGCTGAATTAATTGTGTGAAATTCAACTACACATTAATAGCTTTAGCTTAGTTCTTTGATTCACTATACACCATGTATGAGAAATTCACAAATTTACTTTGCTGAGACTTGATCTGAGAGAAGTGGTTGTCTGTGTGAACCAGATTAAGGACTCCTCTCTGTTAAGAAGGAAGGAAGGATGCAGTGAAAGGATGTGCGGACAGACTGGAGGGGTATAGATATGTCAAGTGTTTAGAACTTTACAATGACTTTGTCATAACCTTCACTTCAGCTCTCTCCTTCAGCCTGTTCACTTTTCTTGAGGATGACTAGCCCCAAGTTACATTCTGGTAAGACAAATTACTAGTTTTAATCAGTTTTTTTGTTGTTGCTTCTTTTGTTTTAGTATCATGCTTGCAAATATGCATGATAATTCACTTCTTTGAAGGGTTTTTTTCTCCATATTATTGAGCAAAGCCAGTTGGTTAATTTGTCTAGGTGATCGGTCATTTGATGTTGGCCGAGGGTGTTAAGGTCATTTGCTCAATTCCGCTAGTATCATATTGGTATTTTTGTGCGCATTTATAGAAAAAAAAAAAAAAAAAAAAGTGCATATGCTTGATTCAGACGTTCAACTCTAATTTCAACTTTGGTTGATAATCTTATTCATGCTTGCTTTTAATAATTTACCTTTGTTTTATTTTAATAATAAGTCCTCTGGTCAAAGTCAGTCTGTAACATATTGTCTTCACTTAGCAGTGGATGAACAGCAATTTTGCAACAGGGAAAACTGCTTCACATACTAGTATTATGCTGTTGTTGTTGTTGTTTTTAAATTTCTGATGGGTACATCACTATCATATAAGTGGAATACCCATCAGCACAGCGCCTAACACCAATTGCATTTTGCAATAGGCTTCATATAACAAAAACAACATATATTGACAATTTTGTGAAGAATTGCATGGGGCAAGAAAATTAAACATTTTTGAACATCTCTTGTGTTTGTTTTTTTCTTTTTTAAAGTTTAAAGTTCAAGAAGCTGACATTGAGTAAATAATATTTATTTCTTTTGTGCCAGAAAAGTTTTAGACCAATAGTGTTGCTGGACACTATGTCCTTTATGCATTAGGCTTTTTTCAATTTGATTTTATTTAGACATGAAGCATCGATACTTTGTCATTTAGCTGTCACCCAGATAAGCTAGTTACAAGAAAAAATATAGCCATAAGCTAGTTACGAGAAAAAATATAATCACAAATTAGTTATGAGAAAAAATATAATCACAAGCTAGTTAGGAGACAAAATATAATGATAAGCTATATAGGAGACAAAATATAATGATAAGCTAGTTACGAGACAAAATATAATGATAAGCTAGTTACGAGACAAAACATAATGATAAGCTAGTTACGAGAAAAAATATATTCATAAGCTAGTTACGAGAAAAAATATATTCATAAGCTAGTTACGAGAAAAACTAATCACCATTTATGTCAATCTTACTGCACATTTTGTACTTAATGGTGACCACATGTTATCGCTGTTATTCCCCCTTAATCCTACTTAAACCTCTATTCATGATCCTAATACAATCCATTGTCTGTTCAGCCACCATTGGATGGGAAGTTATGATTTAGAAAGAGGAAATTCCACATGAGCTTAAGCAGGCCGTATATAGATCAACTGGGGCTTTCTCAGAAACCCAGATGTTACTGAGGAAATGAATGCAAGTCAAACAAAATATGTTTTGAAATGTGATCTAAAAATTTATTTCGTTAGTGTAAGATTAACCTGTAAATTTGATAGACTTATTAGCCGACTGTATGATTATTTCACTTATATGAGTGTATACAAACTCGATTGGGGAAGAAAACTGCCCTTTATCATCGCTGGCAACAAAGAAAGATAAGACAAGACATGACGATCCCAATACAAGACAAGACAGGACAATACCAAGACTCAGAAACATCCCTCAGTAACAGTCCAGCCCTATGTCATGAACTGGGTAGTCAAGTCATAAGATTACTAGCTCCATACCTGAGAATGATTTTACATATAGGCTTACTTAATAGAAGTCCTAATGATTTTATTCATGCCAATTAATTCCAAACCATTGCAAACATATTCAATATGGTTGAATAAACACATACCGGTACATGAATTTTAGTTCATCTTTTTTTATTTAATTTACAACAACACCATTTCCATATTTAATTATCTGCTGTTCTAAAATGACAAAATAAATGATGTAAGTCTTTGCCCTGTTTTTAAAAAAAAAAGTATTTGTAAGCTGCCCTTCCAGTTCAGTTCTTTTCAGTTTGGTATAGAATACCTTAATTTGAAAATAGACACTCGCTTCAGGGAATTTTATTGAACGCTGTGGTAAAACTTATTGCATAAGTTTATTCGTGGAGTTAATTGATTTTTATTTCAAAACGCCCACTTAAATATCAAATGCAGTCAATAATCCTTAACAAATGGCTATATCTAGCATATGGGTTGGATTAACTATGTGTTAATACTAGTGGGTGTTTGATCCTTTAATCTAGGTGACATGATATTAAGTTATTGAGCGTACGTGATTTCCTCAGACATTTTCGTCATTAAATAATTATTTGTGAAAATCATGTGACAGTAGTGGACAAATGTTGATCGATTACTTTGAGTATGTATAGATTAAATCTCTATTCTCAATCCCCTATTAAATGATGTCACTATATGTTTTTTTCCCAGCATATTAGTGCAGGGCTGTTCCATGTACAACGCCGCTGTGGCTTAGTGGATAGCATGCGCACTTACTAATCCTACTTCGATGTAATGTTCACAGTCCATCTGTCGACCATAAGGTACATGTATATGAATGAGTCACACGATGTGGCTCCAGCAATTGGGGGGATGATTTTAATGAGGTTTCTTCCTGGTTTTCCACATTAATTTTTCTCATGAAAATCACAACGTTTATCAAAAATTGTGACATTTGATGAAGAGTGAACCATACAACCTTTAATTTGTAGTAATTACAATTTATTGATGTCTTGCGCACATTTTCTTTCTAAATGACACTCCTATAAATTGTAAGAAAGTGTTTTTAATTATCGATGAGCCATATGTACCCACTAGGTTAGGGGTGGGATGGGCAAGGCAGGAATGTGATCTAATTACTGATATGTTAAGGACAGACAGGGGCTCTTCTT
>JAQQZZ010110354.1:0-15494 GCA_030265115.1 Mopalia vespertina | reverse complement strand
ATTATAGCTCTATCTGAGTCCTTGTCAAGCCATTTTTAATCAGTGTATTATAGCTCTATCTGAGTCCTTGTCAAGCCTTTTTTAATCAGTGTATTATAGCTCTATCTGAGTCCTTGTCAAGCCATTTTTACTGACTTGACAAAGAAGTCTAACTTTTGTTGTATATGGTATGGAGTTTGGGCAGAACCACAGTACAAGATGGTAGATTAACTATAACAAATATATTATAATCCTGTTGAAATTCATGTTATGCAGAGCATAGATAATTTATGTTGAGAACAAGGATAACCATTAATGATTACACCAATTTCTCCCAATAGGACCTGTAAGAAATGTCATGTGATCTATGATATTTCACATCAGGTTTCCTCAGATTCCTACATTCCTTCTGGTTGTTGTAGAAACTGCATTATAAAAATATACCAATTTGACCAAATCCAGTGGGCCCGTGGCCGTGGTTTAATGGTTAGTGTGTGTGCTTACTAATCCTACTTCAAGTCCGTCTATGAATCTATGGAGGTAAATGAGATTGTCCATATCCATTTCCCAAAAAATAAAACATCCGGTTTTATTGTATCTAACTTTAAATGAAGTTTTTGGGCAGTTTGATTGGAAAAAAATTTCATAAACAACGTAATTCTTGCCTTTTTTCTGTCCACCATGAGGTAGGTATGTGAGTAAGTCACAAGATGTGGCTTAGGGAAATGCGGGGGTGTTTTTTTCAAGGTTTCCTCACGGTTTTCCACTGTGATTATACAGATAAGTCTAGCTCATGATTTTGAACCCGAGTGGACAAAAAATGATATCCATCCTATGACAAATGCTTAAATTGGTTAATCTTTTGTAGTACTAAACATCAGCATTTTTTAAATTTTTATATTTTTTGGTTTGATGTAAACATTCAGGCCTGTGCTGTAATCTTTTCCGGCATAACCTTAATTTGCTAAAATTCAGTCCTCTAAAATTTTGTGAGATAACCTAACATTTGCATTTTGCTGCTGCTTTGCTGATTTTTTAAACACGCATTTCCAAAAAATAAAGCAAAATTGCTTATATAGAAACTTTACTGATAATCGGATTGACAAAATTTATCCGAATCAGTAGCAAAAGGCAAATTTAGATGAACACCGCAAACAGTTTGGAAACTTATAAATCGGTCTTCCTAAAAAAGGTTTGCATTACCATGGGAACATCCAGTTTGGTCCATTCTCCCCAACAGCACAGGCCTGCACATTGTCTCACTCCTTCTGGTAAAGAACAGTGTGTTCCAGGTGTGTCATGTTGTCAAGCTGCACTGGACGCAAATCTCTTCACAATTTTAGGTTCTGTTAATTATGATAGTGTTCTACTGGAGTAGCAGAGGGCTGGGAACTTGGGAGAGAGCTTCCTGTTGCCCTTAGTACGTTCAGAGTTAAGGGGCAACATGAAGCCCATCGATTTGTGATGTCTTTGTATTACGTCCTGTGATTGGGCATTATTATTTACACCAATATAAGTGACATATTTCCTTTGTTCTGTTGGGAGGGAGCTTCCTGTTGCCCTGGTGCTCTCATTTTTAGGGGCAACATGAAACCGATCGATTTGTGTTGTCTTTGTATGACGTCCTGTCTTGTCTTTCTTTGTTGCCAATAGTGTCAAGGGGGTTTACTTCACCCATTACGCTGGCATGCCATCCTATGAGTGAAATAACCTTAAGGACAGCGTTAAACCCCAATTTAACAAACAAACAATCAACTGGAATACTCCACCATCATATAAATGAATTACACTCGAGCATAATGGTAAACACCACTCCATCAAGAGAAAAAACTGAGCTTTAGTAGTGGAGATGAAAGTGTTGATCTACAATGGTGTGACAAAAGAAGAGAAATACGTTTAAATCGTGATGTTTCTATTGTTGTATTGTGGTTCTAGCATTTCATCAAGAATTTTTATTAGTCGACTTATAACACTAAAAAATAACATAACAAATGAAATCAACTGAGGTTTTTTCACTTTTTATACATAGTAGCTAGTAAGCAAGATGAAAACTGTTTTCTTTATCTAGCAAAAATACATAACTTCTATAAGTAAAAGTATGTATCCAAACAGGTCTCTAAGCTGGAAGGAAACTGTCTTATTTCGTGGAAAAACAATATTTACAAGGAAGTTTGTTTTCTTTATTCAAGGTGTTCATTTTAGATATATCAAAATTCTCAATACAGATGACAGCCCTACTCTAGCTAGTGCTAGAAAGTCACCCTCACATTTATATGCGCCGTTAGAGTAAGGCAGATAATTAGGAGCAGAAATAATTTTTTTGTACAAATAATGCAATAAAAATTGCCTTTTAGCATTATTGTTTTATTCTTTTACAAAAAGCAGTTGAATAAATAAACCGATATTCTGTATACCCACCCCCCCTACCCCGCGCCCTTTCCCTATTTTAGGGGATGGTTTGTACTCTCACCAGAGTTTGTTCCAGCTCTGTGAGACAACATGTCTTCATGGAACAAAATGTGATATTCAGTTTGAAAGCTACCTTGTCGCAAAAGTTAAATTGACCGTAACTAATAGATTGTATTCATGGAGAAATAAAAAGGCTGGTCAGTTAGAATGGCAATACAGGAAGCCAACTAGAGTCGTTTAAATTATGTATCTTTCGTAATGCTTTCACATAAAGTAGCATTGGTTGTCAACCTCTCCCTGCCGCATCTGAATAAAACGGAACTGAAAGGTGGCCATACAATTCCTGATATTCCGGTGATATTGAATTGGCAGCCATTTCAATAGAAAACAATTGTGTTTTGGGATCGTGCAACTAGCTTTTAGTTTCATCTTTGTCTTCTGTAACATAAAAAGCAACGCTGTATAACAAGAATCGTTTATATTTCACATCACATCTAGTAAATGATTTAACTGCACATAAAACATGGCGATTAAAATTGTTGATATGTTATAATTTTCTGAACAAAAAATTATTCCTGCATTGCGACGAGGTCTGATGAGACTTGATGTTTAGATATGTTTTTGGGTGACCTCTTTATAATTATTGTTCCAGTCACTTTACCCAACTCCTGAGGCTGAAAACTGTTGTTGTTGTTTTGTTTTGTTTTTTTGTTGGTTTTTTTTTTTGGGGGGGGGGGGGGATGAACCGGTAAGAAAAATATTCTTTATTTCTTTAAAACATTATAAGAATTAACCTTGCCCTCGAAATGGAGACAACAAAGGTTTGTTTGTTTGTTTGTTTGATTGGAGTTTAGCGACATACTTTATAGGGTTATTTCACTCACATGCCTGCGTGCCAGCACTATGGATGAAGAAAACCGCCCTCAATGCCACTGGCAACAAACAAAGACAATACAGGACGATGAGGGTGTAATAAAAAGACATCACAAACAGATCGGCTTCATGTTGCCCCTTATCCATGAGAGCACCTGAGCAACAGGAAGCTTCCTCCCAACGGAACATTAATCAAGAAAAAAAATATCATCGGAGGCAAATTTATCAATTAAGTGTTCAATCTTTTTAAAGGCAATATGTAAACAAATGTGAAAATTTACTTCTATGATAAAGCAGATATTCTAAAAAATATAAAACATTGAAGGAAAATGAACTTCAAACAGCTGTGGAGTTGATATCAAATTCCATTAACAAATTCTAGTTCCAAATTGTGTGACAAACCGGTTTACAAAGAAATGTGTATCATTGCTTTATTCAGATGTTGTTCAGAGAAATATTGTGTTTAAATAATACCTTGGTACAAAAAGTTAAATTGACATTAATGATAAATTGTATTCACTGACAAATCAAAGAGCAGTGATCAACTGACTGCAATGGGAACAAAGTAACACAACTAGATGTATCAATTATATTTGTGAGAAAGCAATCACATAGTCGCACTGGTTGCCAGCCTCTCCCTATGACATCTTGATTCAACGGAAATGAAAGGTGGCAGTATAAGGCTTGATTTTCTGGTGATATTGAATTGGCAATTCTTGCCATAGGAAACCATATTGTGTTCTACATTGCGCTGATAGCATTTTATTTGACCTTTATCTTCAACAGAATACAAAAACAATAGGCATTTCACAAAAAAAAGCCTTCAGTGAATTTCAAGTCTTATTTATTCC
The DNA here is from genome assembly GCA_030265115.1 of Mopalia vespertina. Classification (NCBI taxonomy): domain Eukaryota; kingdom Metazoa; phylum Mollusca; class Polyplacophora; order Chitonida; family Mopaliidae; genus Mopalia; species Mopalia vespertina. Next base: position 11,382 of record JAQQZZ010110354.1, on the reverse strand, counting down.
TAGAAACTATTATTCGACATCAAGAGAAAGATATTTCTTTATCGTTAACGAATTCTCAGAACAAAAACAAATGATGCTTTGCTGCCGAGGTCTGTTGAACATTGACTGATGCATGAATATGTTGGACTACTTTCTAATTATCCCAGGTGACAAGTTTCGTTAAGTGTTGAATTCTGAAGATGGACTCTTAGGGAGAGTTAGTTTATTTCAGGCTTATGTTTATTAGACATTGTCAAAACATAGTCTGTGTAAAGGAGTACGAAAGCCATATGTCTATATATAGCAGAAAAGGAAGGCAATCGACAGATGTTCAGACTGCTACCAAAAAAAATGACAGATTTCTGTCCAATATTGATCTTTTTATAAAAACAAACTGTCAGATTGTTCAGGATCAATCTTTCTTGGCGACGTTCTCTGAGTTAAAGATAGCATTTAATCCTCTTTTTGAACAGACTTATCCCCCATTTTAGAACTAGCCGGAACTCTTTCCATATAATCTGTACTTTGGATTGATCTGATTTATTCTAAATAGAGACTCGGGGCACTTGTTTTAGAAAGTGTACACACTCGTTAAGGCAGAAGTTGAAATACAGACTCGCCTCATTTGTTTTAAATAAGAAACTTTTTGTTAGAAGACAGTGCTTACGGTTATCAGCACTTTCTCACTCTCATATGAGAGATAAGATATTTTCCTGCGGACATCGTAGAAGTAAAAGAATCTTCAGAGGACTCCAAACCCCTATTACACAAACAAACAACCCCTGACCTGCCAACCCGGCGAATTCTGGAGTATTTTGTACATAAAATTTATGTTAAATACACCAATAGGCCATCAAAATACACAGAGAAATTAATATTCTGTGCTATGCTGTAGCACAAAAAAAACACAAAATCGTAAGAAAATACTCATAAAAAAAAATATATTTTTACAGATAAATTTCTTCTAGGGTAGGCAGATCTGCAACTAATAATTACCTGGATGTAAAAGAATTTGATCACACAGTTTAGCTCCTAATATTGTCACATTTGGATTGATTAAAAGGTGCCAACTGTCCAGGTAGGTCTGGATCCAGGACCAGCCGCCAGCCTGCCTTAAATACAAATATGAAATTAATATCTGATTGACTATTGACATCTGTGAAATGTACAGACTTAAATATCCTTAGTTAAAAGCTTTTTGTTTACCGTTAACACACCTTATATTATTTATATCTAGACAGTATTTGATTTTGTGAAATTAGTCCTGAAGGTTGACAAAAAAAAAATTATAATTGATGTTGTAGAATTAAATAAGGTTTAATATAACACAGAATATTTAACTTATATTTATCTATTTTTTTATTACCAAGAAACACACAATATTTTTTCACAAAACTGAGAAGTTTACTGCAGTATGGATTAGTTAACATCTAATTTTATCCCCATCTGTTTACTTAGTTATACCATGGAGTTGTGTGATTTATAATCTTCGGTTTCAGTGCTTGTGAGTCAAGTACTTACTCAGCAAAGTTAGATTTGTTGATTTAGGGGTGTGGTTAACACTGGGACAGATTTGTATTGACATCGACTAAAGTTTGTTATTATCCAGGCTTCCGCCATTACCATGTCATTATACCTGCCCATAGTCATTTGTCTCACTCACTTCCTGTGCAAGGCATGATGGGAAGAAGGCAATGGTTTAAGGCTCGAACAAAGAACTTTCAATAATGAGCCTTTTAGCAATTTATATCATTATGCAGAATTATGGTTACTTTGGTCAATAGACGTGAATTAATCAATTCCAATCCGTTATCTCCCCGGATATATTTTTATAAAACGTTATCACAATGGGCCCAGGGATGTTGATTAATTAAAATTGATGAATCATCTCATGTTCTAGTTAAATTCTCAGAGACAAGTTTCTAAATAGATCTCAATCTTGAGTTGTTATGGGTAACCTACAGTCACATCGAGAGATTCACATAATGTACTTCATACCATTCTCTGTACATGCAGTTTAGTTTTGACTGTGTTTTTCCGACTCTAATTACCAGAAGCGATAAAATTCAAGAAAAACTTGATCTCTGCAAGACCTGATCAGGGTTGTTTTTAATTCTGGCAAAAATGTAGAATCAAGAGGAAATAACTATTTTTGTTACAAGTGAAAGGTTGTGCTCTAGTTAAGCAGGATTATAAGGGGTCATGAATTGTAACAAGATTCAGCTTTCTTTTATGTTTAGTATATTATACAATGTATGCCTGCCTCTTTTTTTTTATTATCTTAATTTGCTTCTTGACAACAGTTGATGGTTTCAATTCATGTTTAATCATCACTCAAATATGGCTTATACAGTCTATTCTATCATTTGAAATATTATTTTTAACCAACGGCCAATAATTTGCCCAGGAGTACTGTCATTGTTGTTGTCATATACATCTGCCTTTTTACTGTTGACACTACAGCTGGAGAACTGAATCCCCAAATTGACCTCAAATGGGTGTTTTTGTGACACACTGCCATTTACAGGATATCTGATTAAGATGACCATTCCATTACAGAATTACAAATTTTGGACTAAATATAAACCTTAGCTACCTAAGGAACCATATCGAAAAACTGCATTATCGGTTTGCAATTTACAGAATTATCTCCCTTTTCCTAATTTGTATACCATGTAATATAGCTGTAAACCAAATGAATATATTTTCTTCATCTAATTATAGGATCAATGCAGCAGCCCTTATATTAAAATATTTTGAGCATTATTTCTTGAGTTCTTTTCCTTTTTTTAAAATACATATTTATGATATAAGGTGAAAAAAGCGAATCAACGCATCATAATTTACTAATTTTTCCCCCTTTTTTGAAATCCATATTTATGATAAAATGATTAATGTGGATAAGAAAAGAATGAGGCCGATCAGTATTAAAAATTGATCTATTGTTGCCTTGGAAACGTTTGAATGGACATATTACAAACTATTATATGTCGACCATTGAGTGAGTCACAAGATGTGGCTCCAGCAATCACGGGGTGGTTTTTACGTGGTTTCCTCCCTGTTTTCTACCGTACATGTAATTAGGCAAGAAGCTGCGGGAAGTGAGAATCCATCATCATGTAACTGAAATATTCTTGAGTACGATGTTAAACCCTAATCAAACAAACTTTTATCTAATATTAATCAGCCCTGTTGTCTATGTAGATAATAATCGTTAATACAGTAACTTAGTTTGAAACTACACCACAGAGCATGTCTGATCGATGAACTTTTATCAAAGGACATGACAAGCAATATAGATGAGATGTAGCCCATTAACATTGGTTTGTCCAAATTACAAGTTATATCGTAAGTGATTCTCTGATGTCGTCACAAAAACAATACTTTTATATGACGTAGCACATTTTTCTAAAACAGTTACTAAAAAAGGCCACAAATCTCGACCATTTTGACTTCAGACAGCTAGAAACGCTATTTTATTAAATTTTAGGGGATTCCCCTGATTTGCAGAGATTTGATTGGAGGGTGAGTTTCATACCTTATTATTGACCATTCAAAGTGCAGCAAGAAATGGGATTCCTAAAGCCATGACTATATTGACAAGTATGAAACATACCATAGAATCTACAATTATATCCTATAAATAAGATTCAACATCTGTGTTTCTGAGGAATAGTTTAAAATTCTTTCTGATAACCGAGAAAGGAATTGTAGAGTTATAATATTTTCCTTTTTGTGGCCTAAAATTTATGACTAGAGAACCCATGCATCTAAGCAAATTAGATTTTTTTTAATCCATCTTGTCTACTACCAAGAAATTTTATAAAGTACGAAATTGTGAGCTGAAAACTGACTAATTTCTATGTGTCCAATAATGGTATAATTGGAAATAGCCTAATCAACTAGAACTTCAAGTTAGTCTTCACCCAACGTGTTTTTGAGGTGTGATTTCAATGTAGCACATCCACTGCCAGGTGCTATGGTGGATGTACTCTTATTATCCAGTTATTTCATAGACTCTTGTCAAATTTATTCCTCTCTCAAAGGGTGGTTGAACTCAGAAAGTGACAGCAAGGACTTAGGCAGAGGGGTGTCCACACATCCTTTGGACACCCTGAATTGAATTATTGCTTCATTTGGACACCCTGTTTTAAGAAACTTTAACACGCAGGAGATAGGGAAACTGTAAAAATTGAACACTCAGTTGAAAAGTGAAGCAAAATGACAATTTTGGACACTATACTTTTGATTTCTGGCTAAGCTCCTGCATGATGATGACTGTACTCGCCTCCAATAATTGGTAACTATACTATTGAACTTGGAAAATGACAGGCTGGAGGCTGTGGCTTAGTGGTTATATAGTGTGTCTGCTTACTAGTCCTACTTCACAGGTTTGTGTCCGCCTGTCCACCATCAGGTATATGAGTGAGTCACATGATCAGGCTCCGGCAATCAGAGTGGTTTTTACCAGGTTTTACTCTCAGTTTTCCAAAATGTTTAAGCAAGGGACAGTGTAAATTAAAAATCCATTGTAATATAAGTTAAATACCCTTGAGTATGATGTTAAACCCCAATCAATCAAACAAACGTATGTCTCTCTGGCTAAGGGCAGTTTGTTTGAATAGTAGAAATGCTGTCTTTACTTAGCTCTGGAGGAAAATTAACTTCCCAAAATTATGGAAATGTTTCACATCTTGCTTGTGCTAGTGTCAATTATTGTTGGAAAGCATTGTCATCATATGACTGAAATACCCTTAAGCATGGCGTAAAACACCAATCAATCAAACAAACAAACAAATCTATAATCCAGTTATTTCACAGGCTTTTTTTTGTTGCCTTTTTTTCTTTCAAGGGATGGTTGGACTTACATAATGACAGTGCACCTTATGAAAAACAAATACCTGCTTTATTAAAGTAAATGAATTCAGCTTGAGACCCTTCTTGATTGTGTTGAAATTCTTTGGGTTACCAGGGAAGTAATTCTTGTGGCATGTTTCACAAAGTGATCTTAGCTAACGTTGAATGTTCTAGGCATGGTGACGCAGTGTCTTCAGCATTGGTCGTCATGGTCTAAACGTTTTACGTAAGATAAGATTGCTGAATGAAACTGCCCTAGAAGTAGAAATATTGAGCATCATCAGCAGAGGTATTGTTGAATCAGCTGTAGATTGACAAAATAACTAGCCAAATGCTTTGATATGTTAAAATTCATCAAACAATGTCCAAGTCACTGAAATACTGCTGAATGTGGTAACAACAATACCAATCAGTAGTTAATCTGCGTCTGTTGTCAACCCACTTTGAACCAGAATATAATTTTTGTTATCAATCATTCAACCAGAAAAAAAGTTCTGGAAACAAAAGCCTACATTTTTTTCTCTTTTGATATCGTTTCAACTTTCGTAAATTGGCTGTATACAATTTTTGCTGACAGTAGTTTAGCTGCCAGACCTGGGCCACGATCTCTAACTATTAGGACTGTAACAAACTATATGATATTGTATAGCCACTGAGCAGCAATAAACTCAGTCGAGACAGCCCAAATGTTGGCATAGGAAGCTTTTATTGAGGACTTAAATGGTTATCTGATTGGTCAATTGTTTATGGGATTTTTGTCTTGATGGAAGTTCTTAATGGCATATTAACGCTTTGAAAATAGTACTGATGTTCTTTTATAATAAAATAAGTTTATCTTTCTTTTATAGTTTGTCATTTGGCACAGAACTATCACAGTCGATTTAAAGTTTCTGGGTTTGCACAGAAACATCAACGGGTGTTTTAGGTTCCAGCTGGCTGCTTTTGGCTAATATGAAAAATAGATTACCAAATTTTGCCACATTTCATTGGCTACTGTTGCTTATGGCTTCATTGCTAGGTGTATCTGTTCCTTGCTTTTTGTTTTTGGAAGGAGTCCGACACCCATAGGTTAAGTCAGAAAGTATTGTGTCCAAAATGGTATCCACATTTTACAGTTTACCTATCTCCTGCATGTTAAAATTTCTTAAAACAGGGTGTCCAAATGAAGCAATTGCTCAAATCAGGGTGTCCAAATCATGGATGGACCCCCCCTCGGTGTAAGCATATACCAGAGCCAGATTTTAAGTATTGGTCTTGAAAATAGGTCATACGTGTATGTACAATAATATAAACAAAACGATAATACTTCACATCCCAATGACCCCATTTGTCAGTGAAGAAAGGTTTTTTAAATTTCTGCTGGGGAGAGTATTTGGGTAATGCTCTCTCCTGAGCCTCTGAAGCTAGGTTTGTATTCATGTTGAGTATTCCTCCTATTGTCCAAAGAACAAGGTTCCAGTCAAATGATTTAATGCTTTGTTCCTTTATATAAAGATTAAAGTGAAAATTGTTTCATGAACTCTTTTAAAGCTACTACCAGATGGGTACTTTACTTCAACATTGAAGACTTTTTCTCTGTCATTCTTCAAATTGTCAGTCGTCATAAAACTAAAAAAAAAAAAACTTCAATTCAAATTTGAAAAAAGAATATGGTGTGGGACATGCAATCATTGTGGCTTCGCTGATTTGCGATGTTCATCTATTTGTGGTTTGTAATATTGATGTTACTTCCGGCCCGTCTGTTTTGTTCCACTATGAACATGCCAAGTATTAAACCTGATAAGATTCCATTGATCCATTCTGTGAGCGAAATAAGGCTAGCTATGTCAGACATACGCCGTGGCCAAGGGTCGACAAAACTCAGCATATTGAACTTCTGTCTCAATTAGGTTTTGGAAAGAGAAGGATTTCAACGGTAGACAAAATAAAGATAACCACCATTATTTGTTTATGTTCTGTTGTCAGTTAGATACTCAGTCACATATGTCACGCAGACAAATACTTCTGCTGGTTTAAATATCCTAACTTTTAAGTTAAACAAAATAAGTATTTTTAAATTCAATAAATTTGTAAAGCATATTAGAAAAGCTTCTGTCTGTATTTAAATGCTGCTTTAAATGCAGCTTCTTACATAAGATTAAGGGTTGCATAGTGGTTAGTTGGAGGGAGCTTCCTGTTGCCCTGGTGCTCTCAGAACTAAGGGGAACAGGAAGAGGGCTGAGGGTGATTTCCTTCACCCAATCAGGCTGGCACGCCGTCATGTGAGTGAAATAACCATTTACACCGCATTTAACCCTAATAAAAGTAACAAAACTAAAATAAGAAGAAAAATAAATAAATATTTAACAAAGCAGGCGACCCTGAGTTCCAATCCCGGTGGAGGTAAGCACAATTTTCTTTCTCTATAAAAAAAAACAAAAAAAAAACCTAAACAAATATTGAATGATGCCTTTGAGTTCTTTCAGTTCTTTGAAAGATGTTGAAACTGTAATTTGTTGATGATACAATTTCATGAAAGTTGAGAAATAAAACATTAAAAATTAAATTTGTAGCCATTATCTTTGTGTGCTACATTAAAGTGTATTTAGCAAAGGATATTTCTTTCTAACTTGAATTCCAATGAGAGGAAAAGGTTGTTGGGATGTCAGGCACAATGTATAATGGTCCTGTAAATAAACCTGAAAAATGTTTCTTTTTCTTCATAACTAATCAATATCCGAGTAATAGAGCCATCGTAGAGTGTGCCACTTAGCTCGCTTTCTGTCCCCATGGTGATGAAGGGCTACGTTGGCACTGTCAATGACATGTCGTCACTGGGTCATGTGACATAGGAAGATGGCGGGAATGAGATCGTAGTATTCGTTGTAGAGTACAATTATCATGTTTTTCTTTCACTGAAGTGCAAGTGCTCTGAGTTACTCGTGCTAGTGGTAATGCCTATATGGTTCTGTGAGTTTGTGTAGGTGGATTCCATGATGTTGAAGGTGGACTGCCCGCCTGTGTAGTCATGTATGATCAATGTATGCATGATGCCAGCTACCTCAGTCACTACAGGCCACTGGTGTCCATCTTAATGAATCTGTGAGGAAACTACACACATCGCTGTAGTATTGATCGTGTACTGGTCAACAACACTAGGACTAGGTGAATGATTGACAGCTCATGACAACATGTAGTATATTTCACATGTGATGGTGTGAATGGTATGGCTTGTTTACAAGGCTCTGTATGGGCAGGTCTGCTCTCTAATTAACAAGCTACCCCTGACTGCCCACCTGGGAATACTAGGTGTCCACTGAGGTGTTTAAGAGAATAGGTAGTGTTATTGTATATCGGCAGCAGGACTGGGAGTATTATTACATTAGCTGCTAGGTCAAACCACTCTAGTTTTCCATCTATATCAGCTGCATAAGCAGTATACTTTATTTATGACATGGAATTGCTGTACTCTGTAATAAGGTGCCTGTACAACCATGGCATTATGTATACATAACAGCCCGCTCTTAATCCAGCCCACTATGTGGTAGTATAAGAGTTTGCTTATCACAGGGTAATTCAAGCCAGAAATAGCTAAAGCAACTGATGGACAGCTTTTCACAATCACCAATACAGATAGTACCCCACTATAATCAGGGTTATGCATAATAGCTGGTTAGAATCTAGGAAGTCTTCGGCTCACTTGAGTATTAAGCTATCTAAGGTTTAACTGATGGTCTGTCCCTACCACTCTATCTTAATTCATGTCCATCAGCGCCTGAGGCTGCATGGATGCCAGGACTTATAGATTCCAGCTCTGGCCAAAACTGACCACTAAGGACAGTGAGATATCCATGTCTTGGACAAACTGACCAGTGGTAATCCGCTTACAAGATGACACCTGGACCGTAATTAGGACATTCATTAACAGCTGTGTTGGTAGAGAAAGTGAAAGGCGACAAGAAAAATGGTGAGTTCGATTGATTTTTAGCTGAGACATCCTTCTGATCTCTTTTTGCTGGGTTTTTTTGTAATTAGTATATTTATTAATATAGAAGTAAAGAGATATGAATAAAAAATAGATTATGACAGGACGTACTCTGTTGAGTGACACACAATGTTTTGCCTCAGACCATTTTAACAAGAGATTTTCTGGATATTTCCCAGGTTGATACCTCATTTTCACTCAGTTCACACCTCATTTTCACACATAACCTACATGTTTTACTGGACTAAATTGACTACAAACTTCCCTGATTAGGGACAACCCCAATTAAACCGACTGAGCATACAAGCAATCAGTTTAAATAAAAATATGTTTTCACATCACCTGGAAATAGCAAGAGATCTCATATTTTGCAAGTACACCATAACCCAAAGGTCCCGGGTTCGAATCCCGTATATCTATGTTAGAGTACTGGACTTGCTGGCCAGATGCCCGTGTTCAAATCCCGGTACAGGCAAGCAACATTTTCTTTCTCTGCTATAAAAATAAATCCATGACCGTGTGTCAGTGCTTCGCATATATAAATGTTTCACCGCCTTCACCTGGAAGTACATTTGGGTCTTTCTATCGTAAGCCTTTGTAGCTTATTCGGTTAGAGCTCCGGCCCTGCAAGCCAGAGACTCCAGTTCAAATCCTGGTCGAGGCAGGCAAAATTTTCAATCTCTAATCTTAAAATATATCTATGACCCCTGTGTCCGTGCTTCCCGTAAATAAAGATTCATCACCTTCACGTGTATGAAATTCAGGGTCTCTCTGCCGTAAGCCTTTGAGGTTCAATCGTTTAGAGCTCCGGCCCTGTAAGCCAAAGACTCCAGTTCAAATCCTGGTCGAGGCAGGCAAAATGTTCAATCTCTACTCTTAAAATATATCTATGACCCCTGTGTCAGTGCTTCCTGTAAATAAAGATTCACCGCCTTCACGTGGATGAAATTCAGGGATGCTCTGCCATAAGTCTTTGAGGTTCAGTCGTTTAGAGCTCCGGCCCTAGACCCGAGTTCAAATCCTGGTAGAGGCAAGCTAAATTTTCTACAAAATTTTGGACAATAAGAAATATCTAGAGACAGGGTATTAGAATAACTTTAACAACACAATTGCACACAAATAATATATTAACAAAAAATATGTAACTCTCCATGGAAAAGAAGTTTGTAATATTCTATTCAGAGTATCTGAATCTCGGTGGTCGAGAGTTTTTACCAAAAGACACTTATTTGAGGAGTTTTTTGTACAATATTTATACACGATCTTTACGGTAAATTGTAAAATTATCAATATAAAAAATTATTATTAAATGTTTTCTAAGTAAATTTTGTGTTATTTGTCCAGTTTCCTAGCATTCTAATTAATATCACCAAGACTATTTGATATTTTTTCCTCTTCCTTCTCATATTTTCTTCTCACTTTGTTTATCACCAGCTCAGTAACACCAGTTATTAGAATATTGTACTGGTTTACTTTCTGGTGCTCATAACAAGGCTAATATCTACTTGTGTTCATCAGTATTGAGTAGCTCGCGGCCGAATTTCTCATTTTCTCATTCATTGCTTCCATGGACAATTACTGATGCCAGGTTCCTGCAGGGCTTAGTAGACTTTCTCAGAAACAAATAACATATTTGATGGTCAATTTATCTACCAATCATCTGAGTTTCTTGATAAGAATTTTGAATAACTTGGCTGTGTTTTTTAATTTTTGCATCTTACATCTTTGCCTGTAGTTGTCTATGCAATTTTGTCATGTCAATGACTGCCTTTTGAAGCAAATGATAAAATTTGTATGCTAATCATTTTCCCCCAAAAAACTGCAGCATAACATATATGTTATAAATGTAGAGAAAGAAAAATTTGCCGGCCTCTATTTGGGATTGAATTGGCAAGCATTATATCAGATTCTGAATAAATAAATATATAAATGTAAGTACTTCTTCCAATTTGAGTTCCCATAGTGAATATACTGTTTCATTGACCTTTTCACTTGCAACAACTAAATTTAACACTAGGTAATTTTCATTTCTGAGAAATCCTGATGCAGAAAAACGATTTTTAAAAATACTAATTTTTTTTTTCCTGACTGACTGGGGCCGGTGGCTCGAAAAACGATTTGCTGCTAACACCAGATTAAATTGCTAATGCCAGACTAGAGATAGACCCACAGCATGACATGACGTCATCTATTAGGGGATTAAATATAATAGTGCTTCCAGCAACCGGCACCTGAATTATCAAGGGTACATGTGTTTGAATTATGAAGCTTAGTACACTAGATTTCCCAATTATCCAGATGGCTTGTGGATACTTTAACACATACAATACTATTCATTGAATTTACATCTGATACGACTGATGTATGTGTGTCAGCTGGCAGATTCTTTGTTGTTGAGCTTTCAATACTAAGGGACAACAAAAACTTGATTTGTTACTGTGCCTACATGATTGATTGATTGATTGGTGTATTACACAGTGATTAAGGGTATGGCGATGTTTTCCGACAATAATTGACACTAGCACAACCAAGATGTGAAGTGTTTCCATAATGTTTGAAAGTTAATTTTCCTCCAGTGCTAA
>JAQQZZ010110343.1:0-15495 GCA_030265115.1 Mopalia vespertina | reverse complement strand
GTGTGTCGAGGGTGGTTTCCTTCATCCATTGGGCTGGCACATCGTCATATAAGTGAAATACCCTTGAGTACGACGTATAACCCCAATCAAACAAACAAACATCAATACATCTCTCATCAACATATCTCTCACCCAAGTTCCTCTCACCAATATATCTCTCACCAATGTCTTGTCATCAATATATCTCTCACCAATGTACATCTAACCAATGTTCCTCTCACCAATATAGCTCTTACAACATATCTCTCGTGTTTTCTCACCAATGTCCCTCTTACCATTATAGCTCTTATCAAAATATCTCTCACCAGTGTCTCTCGTCAATATATCTCTCACCAATGTTCCTCTTATCAATGTTCCTCTCACTTATATAGCTCTTACAACATACCTCTCATGTTTCTCTCATCAATATCTCTCACCAATATCCATCTAACCAATGTTCCTCTCACCATTATAGCTCTTACCAACATATCTCTCACCAATGTTTCTCTTATCAATATATGTCTCACCAATGTTCCTCTCATGAATATATCTGTCCCCAATGTCTTCTCCTCAATATATCTCTCACCAATGACCATCTAACCAATGTTCCTCTCATCATTATAGCTCTTGCCAACATATCTCCATGTCTCTCTCACCATTGTTTCTCACCAATCTTTCTCTCGCCCATGTTAACCGTACGGATGTTTTTCTCACCAATGTTAGCGTCACTAGCGTTAACCTAACCAATGTTTTGCTCACCAATGCACCTCCCGTTAAGAGTAGGAACCATTTGATGTTGTCTGGGCTGGAAGTTTCTTCTGGTTTGTTGCTCTAGGAATTTAGGTTGCAACACGAGGCCCTTCTGTTTATGGGGTCTTTGTATATAACGTCTTGCGGATGCCCTGCGTTATCACTGTGTGTAACCAGTGACGTTGAGAGTAGTTTTCTATAGTTTGGGTTGGCAATGTCCACCTCACAAATGTCCTTTTCCCCAATGTCCATCTTGTCAATATATCTCTCACCAATGTCCATCTTGTCAATGTATCTCCCACAAATGTCTTCTCATCAATATATCTCTCACCAATGTCCATCTAACCAATGCCCCTCTCTCCATTATAGCCCTCACCGTTGATTTATCATGAAAGTTCTGGCAGTCAAGAGGGACCGATGTTTTCGTATCAATTATTGACTAATCAACCACGCCGCCCGGTTCTAGTATCGATTCGTGAATATAAATAACTGTGATCATTTCTTTACAGATTTAATAACCATCTGTTATTACTAATATCAACGACTGGGATGCCATTGATGTTCTTTGTGATCCCTCTTTGTGAAGCCATGTGGATGCTTGGGATCACCCTCTTTATCATGGGATCATTTATGGGGTGTATCGACTGTCTAGCCAATCTGCGCATGCTCAATCTCTTTGGCCGCAAGGTCTCGCCTTTCCTTCAGGTAAGCCTTTTTGGTTTAAATTGCTGTCATTTCGAGTATGTCCACATTTAAATAATATTTAAGTTGACTACTACTCACTGCACTTACTCTGATCTCTATGTGATGTAATTACATTGCTCGGGGGAGTCGGAGGAAACTCCCTGTTGCCCTGAAGCCGATGAATTTGTGTAGTGGTTTGTAGTTTTTCTGTTTTGTCCGCGGTTTCCTTCATCCATTGGGGCTCGCGGCTGTGGTTTAGTGGTTATCATATGCGCTTACTAATCCTACTTGGATGTACCGTTCACGGGATCGAGTTCGTCTGGCCAATCAGGTATGAGAGTCACACGATGTGGCTCCAGCAATCACGGGGGTGGTTTTTACGAGGTTTCCTTCTGGTTTTCCATCCTAATAAGGCCAGGAACAGTATGAAGTGGACAGTCCGTCGAAATATAAGTGAAATACCATTGAGCAGGACGTTAAACTCCAATCAAACAATCAAACATTCATCAATTGTGCTGGCGCACCCTAAGAGAGCAATTTGGAGCAATCTCTTACAACATTAAACATTTCGTCAACAAGTAGTAGTGTTCTCAATCCCTCTTGGTTTCTAAAGTCGTCTGGATGACCTATTATAGAAGCATCCACATATAGGGTGAAATTACGCGGTGACGTGAATAATATATAACAATACATATGATCGGTCGGACATGTAAATAAATCAATGAACCAATTCGGCACTTTTCAGACTACTAAAGCTATATATATTGTTGATATATAGAATGACATAGTTAAGTAAAACGCGATAAGGTGTTGTTGCTTGCTCAACCCATCATATCGCAACAAAACACCCTGCTAATCCGTCCTAATGCCGTCACACCTTTTCTTGTGAGCCTATATGCTACATTAATAATTGGATTCTTTGTTACGCCGAACAAATTATATCCGTTAAGCCAGGATAGATAATTCATTTAGGCAGCATGTCCCCTGTGACGTCTATTGTATCTGATTACCAAATGACCGCTAATGGACAATGTATGTAGGGATCACACACTCGTGGGCCAGAAGTTGAAGTTCCGCTGAGTTTTATGGTTATTGATATAGGGCGTCATACAGATATTATCGCGAATAACCGCTTCTGGATTGCCACGATGTAAGCAGCTAGTTTGTCAGCGAAAGGTCGATTAATGGAACGGTATGGTTGTGTAGACATATCCACAGAACACAGCTTCTATTGTAAATGTGGCTACACTAACCGTGTCCGGAACAAACTGTCACCTTCATAAAGTGGCTTCCTCAATAAATATTGGAACTCTATTATTGGGTTCCATGTACAAGGCTAACACTATACAATTTATAAATAATTAAATTAAATAAATTTTAAGCTTTGTATTACATTTAATGTATTACAAAGCTTAAAATTTATTTCACTGTTAAACCAATAAATCGGAACTGGTGTATTACTTTATGAAACAGATTTTCCCCATTTCCAAAACCCAAATATACTGAACTTGACCAACACTCGTTCTTTAATAAGATAATTCAAGGAAATGAGTGACATTTGCACAAATTGTTTTCCTACCCATGCGAGTTGCCAACAGGGCTAAAAACAATCCATTATGACATTTCAACAATAAGTGATTGATTCATACTGGTTGGGTCGTTCATTCTTATGTGAGCGGCAATGGCCAGCGAGAATAGACTGGCCCTCTCATAGATCAAGGTCATAGAGTTGGTATTTATTTCCGACATTAAACACCAAATGAACACTTCGAATGAATGTGGATTGTATTAAAATGCCCTTCCAGGAATTAGAAAGCCACGGTTCCATGCACATGCATGATGCTGAGATACTATTAAAGATTCCTTTTAACGTGAGGCCCGCGGCCGTGGCTTAGTGGTTAGCGAGTGCGCTTTCTGAGCCTACTTCGATGTACCCTTCACAGGATCGAGTATATGAGTGAGTCACAAGATGATTGCTCCGGCAATCGCGGGGGTGGTTTTTACGAAGTTTCCTCCCGGTTTTCCACCGTTATAAAAAAAGGAGCAGTGTGAAGTGGACTATCCGTCGTCATATAAGTGAAATACCCTTGAGTACAACGTTAAACCCCAATCAAACAAACAAACAAACAAATCCTTTTAATGTGTGCTTTATACAACGAATTATACTGTAATTAAATAAGATTTGTTTCACAAAAAAAATAATTATTTAAATTTTTTAAAACTTTTGTTGCTGAAAATACTTGAATTGTAGAAGATCAGATCGTGAATATTACCAGAAATATCGTTGTTGAAAACAGATGTTATAGATCTATCGTGATCACGAATAAAACATTTAACAAACATTACTCATTTAAATAAAACGAATGTAAGTCATATGTATCCATTAAGAAGTAGTTTTGTTGCAACTGTTTCCTGAAGCCAGAGGACAGCTATACATGAGAATAAGATGAAATATGTATTATCAGAAACTCGCATATACTGATGTCGACGGACACGGGCACTGATGCAGCTTTTCTAACATATGACGAGTCTGGTTCAATCGAGACTAGCACTGATTCAGCTTTTCTAACATATGTTGAGTCTGGTTCACTCGAGACTAGCACTGATACATCTTTTCTAACATATGATGAGTCTGGTTCACGTGAGACTAGCACTGATACAGCTTTTCTAACATATGATGAGTCTGGTTCACGCGAGACTAGCACTGATACAGCTTTTCTAACATATGTTGAGTCTGGTTCACGCGAGAGTACCACTGATACAGCTTTTCTAACATATGATGAGTCTGGTTCACGCGAGACTAGCACTGATACACCTTTTTAACAGATGTTGAGTCTGGTTCACTCGAGACTAGCACTGATACAGCTTTTCTAACATATGATGAGTGTGGTTCACGCGAGACTAGCACTGATACACCTTTTTAACATATGTTGAGTCTGGTTTACTCGAGACTAGCACTGATACCGCTTTTCTAACATATGATGTAACTTCCAGTTCGCTGGTGCTCTGGACCAGCGATGCAGCTTGGGACATATGTTTTAATAATTGAATGCGCGGGCAGAGATGCGTGCTACACAAATTATCGTTACTGATCGCAGTCACACCCTATTCTTACACGGCCACATTAATTTCACAAAATGCCTTTCGGACAGGCTTTCGTCAGATTTGTAAAGATACAATATATTGGAGTTTCACACTGATAGTTAATGGGCTTCAGGTATAATGTAAGTTGACTCTTCAATGATGTTGGGAAAAAATTCTGCTTTTTAATATTAAATGTAGTGCTTCTGTAGTAACTTTTCCTCTTCAATATGAATACTGGCACTTCTATGCAGCTCACAAGATATAAGCGGACAGCAAACAAACAAAATAAAATAAATGTTTTATTATACAGAACATAGAAATAGTACAAACCAATTACTGTACAGAACATAAGCTGCTCAGAATTCTTGTCGGTAATTAAGGCCTTGGAACCGTACACGGGGTTTATTTAATCCGACTAAACGCGACACGGCTTCCCTCTGCCATTCAGGATAATGTAATTGAGAATAACCCGTTATGACTTGTGCTAGTTACATCCAGATTAACTCATATTCTTTGCAAATTACATCAAGGCACAAAGTTATGGTGAAACCGGAAGCCGGAAATTTATGACTTGGTGAAGCCGGAAACCACTTTGGTTTCCATTGTACGCAATGCATAACGTAATCCACAACGAATGGCTAACAACAAACCGTTCTACAGTCTTCGATTGCAGCATGGTTTGTTTTCTCACATTTAAACGCAGTCAGCTATTGGTTTCAGAATAGTCTGACAGATTTGTCTCGGCTTATTTCCGTTCCAAACAGTAGCGTATAAGAAAGATTGAGAGTGGTCATCCTTGTATGGCAGGATTAACTCTAATCTGGATCCGTCTTTCACATCATCACTCAGGTCAGCTTGATAAGGTAGAATTGACTCTAAGCTCGATCATCATTGGTCAGCATCATTTATGAATTGCATTTAATTCGATTAGCAGTTGCTCTTAGCTTGTCCCAGCTTACATGCCTGTACACTTCCATGTCGAAATTTAAAACAATTTAACCGATGAATTCGACCATGAGACACTTAGTTTTGTTTTAGAGAACTCATTTCCAGTCTTAAGCTTACGTATAGATGATATTGCGCATTGAAGTTTGAATACCATATCCGCGGCCGTGGCTTAGTGGTTAGCGAGTGCGCTTACTTCGATGTACCGTTCACAGGATCGAGTCTGCCTGTCGACCATCAGGTATATGAGTGAGTCACAAGATGTGCCTCCGGCAATCGCTGGGGTGGTTTTTACGAGGTTTCCTCCCGGTTTTCCACCGTAATCAGGCAAGGGGCAGTGTGAAGTTGACAATCCGTCGTCATATACGTGAAATACCCTTGAGTACGACGTTAAACCTCGATCAAACAAACAAACAAACAATTGAATACCATACATATTTCTGGAGTAATTGTGAGCAAAATAAAATACGAGAGGCGAAAGTGTGAGTGGGTTTTCCTTTCAGCCAATCAAGAGAGCAATTATATGGCAATCAAGTTCAACTGAACGATGCTCTTTTTATTATATACATCAAAGACAAATTTGCAAATGAGAACCTTCTGTCCAAATGTTCTTGTCGAGTTCAATCCTGACAATTCCGGATCAACATGGCGTTATAAGAAATGTGACTTTGAATAGAACAACGTCATCAAAATGACGATGAAAATGCAACTTTTCATGGCCAGTTGCTCGAAAGGCTATCTGTTGCTGACGTGACGTCACCTGATAGCGGATTAAATTTAAGAGGGCCTTGAGGAACCGCCCCTGGGGTTTAGGTAGACGCTGTGACACAATGATGTTACTCGCTAGAGGACGCTCTTTTGAATACAGACTTGTTTGTAGCCAGGCCTTTTCACGGTCTGATCTCGACCATCGGGTATATGAGTGAGTCTCACGATGTAGCTCCGGCAATCGCGGGGATGGTTTTTATGATGTTTTCGCGCGGTTTTCCACCGTAATAAGGCAAGAAGCAGTGTAAAGTAGACAATCCGTCGTCATATAAGTGAAATACCCTTCAGTACGACGTTAAACCCCAATCAAACAGACTTTTCTGATCTCCGGCCTGGGAAGATGGTTAGGATCGTTTTGGCACTAGAGACCAGTTTGTTTATTCATTTAGAGTGGTCCTATCGTGAACAACTCTTGCCTTTATTATTGGGTAACAATTCAGATATGTAGATTAATACTTTATTGATATTGATTGAATATGTCCTAATGTACACACCCTAACCGTCTTAATAAACGTATTCATTTGGTGTGATTCCACAAACATAGCTGAACAGCCAGGTATTTCATATACATATAAATCATACTATGATTTACTTTCTGGCAATGTTCCATGGAGAAAAAATGAAATAAATGGCATATGTGTCCCTTGACAATACCAAATATGTCGCCGGCTGTTATAACTCAATATCAGGTATATGTCGATTACAAAAATGTTTAATTTTCCAACAAAAACCTGTAAAACTAAAAGCGTAAACGTTTTGATAAAAAAATATATGGAGATATGCTTTGCAGGCTTATCCATGCGAACACCATTCTTCCACTTTATATTATGTTCTCTGTGGAGGCTTTCATTTGAATTTAATATGTGGTTATCCAAACTTGTTGCGTTCTCTTCCAGCTGCGAGATGGTTCTTTATCTTAGGATATTGTGTTGTTCGTTTTGTAAAAAAAAAACTACATTACACTAGTGTGCCCACTCTATTTATTATTATTTTTTAATGAAACGCACATATAAGATATATGAGTTATCGATCCGATTGTTTGGATGATATCCGATTGATTGACGCCGTGCTTAAGAGTATTTCACATATATGACGGCGGTAGATGTATTCCAACAATAATTGACACTTGCTCAACCAAGATGTGAAGCGTTTTCATAAGTTGTATGGCGGGTGGTTGGAGGGAGCTTCATGTTGCCCTGGTGGTCTCAGAGCTAAAGGGAAACAGCAAGTCGATCTGTTTGTGGTGTCTGTATTGCGTCCTGTATTTGTCCCGTCTTGTCTTTGTTTGTTACCAGTGGTGTCGAGGGTAGTTTCCTTCACCCATTGGGCTGGCATGTCGTCATATAAGTGAAATACCCTTGAGTACGACATTAAACCCCAATAAATCCGAGCCGTAAATTGGAGAAGATTGATTGATTGGTTAGTATTTTATGCTGTTCTTAAGGGTATTTCACTTATATGATAGCAGTGTTTACCAACAAATATTGGCACTGGCACAACCATAAAATGGGACTTGTTGTGAAAAAGTAGGAAAGAAAATCACAAACAACAAAACATAGGCCTGACAATCCACTGGCCACATTGAGGCTGAGCCCTTTAGCTCTGAGAGCACCAGCCACCAGGAACTAGAGGTACAGAGAATAAAACCATCTATCTGGACTCAAATCTATACATGCACGACATGCACTACAAAGTCCCACTATTTACTTTTCAATTTAACTAAATGTTATTTAATGTCATGATTCTCTGATATGCACATACATGTACTCAGAGGTTCATAGACGTCCAGTTTAACTACCCTAAATGGTAGTTAAGCTGGAGAATAAACTCATTTTAACGCATCATTTTATAAAAACTCAATTCTGACTCCCATTTCTTATGTTTAAGTATGATAAAAATAAATAGTCAGATGTTAAAAAATGAAAACAATTCAATAGGACACTAAAAAAACTGAATTTTGTTCAGAAAAAAAACTCAATATTTGGACGTCTATGAACCCCTGATACTGTATATTTCTAAAAAGCAATCACTCTGGCACAGAGTTGTTGAGTAGTTAAAGTCGATCAATCATCTCATGTTCTTGATAAATACTGTATACATACTTTCTGATATACAGTGAGTATCACAATCAATCATATAAACTTATATATGCTTTGAAATTTGACACATTCATGAGGGGAAAAAAATGTTGGTTATTTATAATCAATAAAGACATGTAATTAAATAGTTTCATTCTTCATTGTTTTAACATATTGAATTAATTAAGGCTTATACTTTCAAGGTGATTTTAGTGCATGACTACATAACACAGTAATTGATTGGTGTTTAAGGGTATTTTACTTATATCATAGCAATTAAATCAAATCAATAAGACAGTCCTTAAAAATATCTGTGTTTCAGGTAACGAACCCATGAAAAACATGGATAGGCAATTTTTTTTTTTTTTTTTTCTTTCCCCAATAAGCACATTTGTTTGATTGGTGTTTTAACACCCAATTCAGCAATATTTCAGCCCTGTGAAGGCAGTGTGTCATTTGTGACATGCTTAATTTCGCTGGCATAATGATGCGGCACAAATGACACACTGCCTTCACAGGGCTGAAATATTGCTGAAACTTTTTCTATATGGGAAAAGTTTATCCTCCGGTATGGTAAAGAAAACACAACAGGCAGAAGTCAGAATATTGTGCACAAATCAAGGCATGAAGACAAATTTGGTAGAGAATGATAACTTTTATCCAATGTATATGACAAGAGCGATAACTTAAGTCCTGGGATACACTTCCGGTATTGCTAAATTTAGTTCTGTTAAGGTTTGAAGACTTATTTATTGCAAAAGAAAATGAATGTTGCTTTAAAAAAAAATCAACCATTTGAAGAAAATCGTTGAAAGATATCAGCTCGGGCAAGGTTTTCATAATATTTTATTTCTCTTAAAATGTAAAAAAAAAAAATAATAATAATAAAACCACTGATTCAATATTTTTGTTGTTTAATGAGTCGATAGGGTTACTGGAAACACAGGTTACTTTAAGGATGGCCTAAATAGTCACCATAACATTTGAAGTGTTTTATTCTGTTGGAAAATTGCCCAGTTAAGACTAAAAATTGTTTCTGGTTTCATTGGTTATTTTGATCAATAAAAAATGCTTAAGGTCTTGCTGAACACCTTGGTCTAATTTTCAGAACACCCGTTGTATTTAGTTTCTTATGCAGAAGAATATAAATCTGTACCATATATATGTAAAAAAATTTGGAAAGCTTGATTTGTTTGTTTGTTTGATTGGGGTTTAACGTCGTACTCAAGGGTATTTCACTTATATCATGACGAATTGTCCACTTCACATTGCTCCTTGCCTTATTATGGTGGAAAACCGGGAGGAAACCTCGTAAAAAACACCCCCGCGATTGCCGGAGCCACATCATGTGACTCACTCATATACCTAAGGGTCGACAGACGGACTCGATCCTGTGAAGGGTACATCGAAGTAGGCTCAGAAATCGCACTCGCTAACCACTAAGCCACGGCCGCGGGCCCTGGAAAGCTTGAATATTCTGGATTACATATATGTGAATATGGTGAAAATCTTATTATTATTTCTCAACCTATTGCAAAATGAGTAGATGAGTAGAACTAGTAAATGATGCCTCATTTCTTTCTAATTTTTTGATTAGAATGATCCCTGTGGATTTTTTTGTCTATCCCATCCTGGAAAGTCTTATAAAAATGTCAAATACAACTTTCAGAAATATTTTAAAAAATCAAGGACGAATTTCTAAAACATGAGGCACTGTTTAGTAGAATTGCATTATGCTCTTTACAAGGGTACAAATTTGAAGTTTCACCCTTTGAAAATGTAGAGTCTGCTTAAAACTGAAGTGCCAGAAATAGGAAATTAAAGTTTTGCGACTTAAATATACATTTATGATCATGGAAAAACTAAATTATAGGCTCCTACTCCTATTTAACTGTTTGTAATTAGAATTTTTAATGATTTTTTTCACCAACATATACTTTGTCTTTGAATGCCTAACTTTTAATCCAAGCGATAAAAAAGATTTGGTTCATTTTGAGCCCAAGGGGTCCAGGAAGACCTTAATCTAAAGTAAAGAAAATATGAATATGGTTAACACATGAATGATTGCCTCTAGCCATTTTATATGGGATTCATACAAGTTAATAATTCATCATGCACTTACATTTTATCATCACTGAATATTATTCAAAATATTTCCTGTGAGGGAGAAAGATCATGATTTGTCAGCTTGAGACAATTGATGTCAACATCAAATACAATGATAATCCTTTCTCAAAAAGTCAATACCTGTTCTGCTATACCGAATGTAGGTGTTCTTGTCCCATTCATTGGACTAGGTTTCAACTTTGCAAATAGAAGCAAGATTCCAACCCTTTACCGAATAGGGTTTCATGTGAAAGAAAGGGACTTAATTCTAACAGGTAGCAACGTAAATCTCATGCTCCAAGCTTCAGAATGCAACCCTGCTATTATTGCACGGAATGAACAGCAATCCTGCAATGAATATCATGTTCTGTTGGATACTATAGGACCTGATTTCAACAAATGATCAGCTATTAATGTTACCATTATTTGAAAGTTCTCAACCATATGGATGACTCTTTCAACTGTGTTGTTCACTGTAGACATTTCATTCCTATGATGCAGATGGCTAACAGATTAATTGGTGAAGGAAACCAGGCTAGATTTCACTTGCAACAAACAATGACAAGTGGCAACATATAAAGAGACATTGTCCCTTAGTTCTTAGGGCACCGGGGCAACAGGAAACTCACTCAAACTGCCCGTCACAGGCATGTTCAGATGATCGGCTATTAAAGGAAGATGGTTAAAATAAAAAGTCATTTTTTTTTTGTATTTCTTTATTCTATATCATCAAGGGCCCCATATAAAAAAATCCTGAATTTTGTCAAATGAAAATGCCATATTTCTCTTTTCAAGTATAAGTCTGCAATATCTTAAAGGTAATTCAAATTTGATTCAATTTTCTCATCATAAATAGGTGGCTTTAAGAAATTAATTTGTGACTTTGAATAAAATATTTAATATGAAGCACCAAATTTATTTCATATAGTTGTGTTTTGACAATGTTTTGATTGGAAAATAACTTTTAACAATCCCTGTCTGCCTTTCCCCAACTTATGCAGACCTCTTAAATTTAATTGGAGAGAAGAATTAACAACTTTGTAGAAAAACTTTAATTTTTTGTATTATTTAATTTTATAACATATCTCTCTTATTACAGTATTTATCTCAAGCACCTGCTTGTTGATCCAGACTATAACAATGTAATTAGGGAATATGTGGATAATTACCCTATTATTTTTCTGTTATTTTAGATTTTTTCTAGATAATAATTATCGATATAATGGAGTTTTATACAAGCATGATAACATTCGACACGATATGACTATGATATAATGACTATACCACATGCATCATGACAACGTTGTGCGCCTAAATTATACCAATTGACATAATTATACATGCAGGACATTACAGGCTTGTCTGTTTTTCTCTATGTAAATTATATATTACATGTACATGTTGTCTGTATATAAAGTACAAATAACATGCCTTGATTTGCTGACATGATTTGATGGGATATACATGTATGCTACATGTTTCTGTAGATTGATTCCATTCTTTTCTTGTATATTGTCTTCATTTGTTAATAGATTATTTTTTTTATTTTATTCAAATTTGTCCTCAATGTGGCTTCAGTCATCCATACAGTGAATGAGTGAAATAAAATTTAGAACCATTTCTTAAAGAAAAACAATCAAATTAGCAAACAGGCTTTAAATATTTCCTAGCAACAACCTGAATACAACCAGACGTTTTTGCTGACAAATGCAGCAGCTAGCCTTGAGATTAAATGAAGTGTGAATTACTGAAAACTAGACATATTGACATATCCTGAATGCATACTGACATCAATAATAGAAATTATTGTTTTTCCTATTAACATACATGCCAAATCACAGAAAAAATACACAAGTTCTCAAACTTCATGTCAAGGTTTCTGTATACGAACACTTTTTACAAGTCTGAAAGAGACATGATTATAATTGGGCCATGTCTGTGTGTATGTCAAGCAGCAGACTTGTTACAGTAACAACCATTGTTTAATCAACTGAACAAGGATGCATTTAATGCACCCAGGTCAAATAAATACATACTATCATCTATCCACTGTATACATTATCAGGCAAATAGACACGGAAAAAGCAGAAAGTATTTAATGACGTACAAGAAATGTGATCAACAGTTCTTGACACATGTAAGTAGTATAAATAATACATATATTTACATGTATGTTTGTTTGATTGCTGTTACTCATGTTCCCAAGGCAAGTATCAAAATCAGATCAGACTTTCACCTTTTCACCCTTGCATCAACTCAATCATTTAATTGTATTATTGTAGAAACAAGCAGCCAATCAGAAAGACGTTTACAAATCAAAAGCACCACTGTCAATAAACATGACTGTGATGATGTCAGGACTACATGTAGTTCATGGCGCTGAGCTCGTGTGTGAATATCAACACGTATATGAAAGATCCAATCTGATTGGGTAGGGTAAACCAATGTCACTCGAAAGTAGCTGTTGCAGATTCTAGCTAGCCGTCCTTAAAGGCAAGGTAGGAATTAAAGAGAGGCTTGATACGGCTTTTTCGCCTTGCCTTGGGGAGATGGTTATACATGGCACTCATATTTTATTTATAGGCTGTCTGATTGTAAACTTCTTACATTGTATAACATACATGTTTGAAAAATCAGAGGAAACCTTGTAAAAACCAACGCCACAATTTATAGGCGTCACTTATACGACTCCCTCTTAGAGCTAAAGCCCACTGGGAGACTTGAACCAGTGCGGTTAATAGAAGGATCAGTAGTCCAACACGCTAACCACTGAACCACAGCTGAGGACCACCTGATGGCTGTCAGTAGGCTACTTCATCAAAAATGATAACGCATTCACTAGAAAAGAAAGACTATACAATAGACTAAACCTAAAACAATTCACACAAACTTTATCACAAAAACAAAACTGTATCACACAAACTGGAATGAAAGGTGATCATTGATTACTCAACTATAATGTGATTCATTCATTGGTGTTTTACGCCGTGCTCAAGGGTACATGTTTTTCACTTATATGATGGTGGTGTATTCCAATAATTGACACTAGTTCGACCATAAAATGTGAAGTGTTTTGATAAAGGTAGAGAGTTAATCTTTCTCTAGTGCTATGTAAAGATAGCATTGCTACTGTGCAAACAAACGGCCCTCAGCCAGAGGGCAACTACAATGTGAAGAGACGTAAAAACTTTCTACACTTTTTTGTGTGTGGTGTGGACGTTTTACTGTCAGATAATACAGTTGTATAAAGATCTTTTATATGTGGTGGATAATCGTAAAGTTTTATTTCTAAAAATGACTTTCTGTAATAATGAAGTTGTAAAAAATTACAATCTAAAAGTAAACTTTTTTCAAAGTTCTTGAGAAACGAGACGGATATGTTTTCCAGACTCCCCAAACCAGTTTGAATGGAGAGTATATTATGTCATGTAGATCAGTTCAGGTTTCCTTTCTACTCTATGTACAGGTATCATGTGATTCAGTATCATGTTTAAAGTAAGATACATTGCTTTTCATCATCTGTTTTTTAGTGTTAATCTGTCTGAGAAAGGTCGACTCCACACTGTACCAGGGCGTGTCTCCTCAAACATGGGAGACTCCACACTCTACCAGGGCGTGTCACATTGAGCAAGTTAATTTCATGCTGCCCCACAAATGGGTCTCCTTGGTCATGGTCTACTCTATACTGTCCCACAGCTGGTCTCCCTCAGAGAAAAAAAACTTCACACTTGTCCAGAGTGGGTCTCATTGAGCAAAGAACTCCATGCTGCCCCAATAATGGATCTCCTTAGTCGAGGTCTACTTTATACTGCCCCACAGCTGATCTCCCTGAGAAAAAAAAAGACTCCACACTGCCCCAGATCAGGTCTCCTCCAGAGAAAAGCTAGGAGATGCCACAATTTTCCTTCATGGGAAAGAGAAACTCCACAATTTTCCAGAGTGGGTCTCACTGAGCAAGGAACTCCATGCTGCCTAAATAACGGATCTCCTATAGTCAAGGTACATGTATACTCTATACTGCCCCACAGCTGATCTCCCTGAGTAAAGGACTCCACACTACCCCAGATCAGGTCTTCATGGGAAAGAGAAACTCCACACTTCCACAGAGCGGGTCTCATTGAGCAAGGAACTCCATGCTGCCCCAATAATGGATAGCCTTAGTCGAGGTACATGTTTACTCTATACTGCCCCACAGCTGATCTCCCTGAGAAAAAGACTCCACACTGCCACAGATCAGGTCTTCATGGGAAAGAGACTCCACACTGCAACAGACAGGGTCTCTTTAAAAAGTGCCTACGCTGCCTCACAGCATGTAGACTGATTGCTGTGGTCGAGTGGATTTCATTGGGGACAGAGACTCCACGCTGCCTCACAGCATGTAGATAGAATGCTGTGGTAGAGTGGATTTCATTAGGGAGGGAGACTCCAGGCTGCCATAGAGCAAGACTCCTCGAAAGAGAGAGCATGTAGGCCTATATGCTGTCCCAAGGCAGGCCTTTTTGAAAAACTAAAATTACAAGCTGCCCCAATAATGAAAAATTAGACTGCTACTACAAGTCACATGTTAAAATCACAAATTTAAATGCACACCAGGCTATTCAGTCTTTTATTGACTTAGTTTTATTTATTCAGAATATTCAGATAAAAGGACAAAATGTCAAAGCCACTTTTCATGAATAGAAAAATCTTATCGAGGGCAAGGAAAAAAGCACATTCTGTCTCCCTTTTGATTGCCGGATACACCCCTCCCTTAACCTAGAATATATTGTCATACCAACTGTAAAAAGTTTATTACAATTTAGTTGTACTGATTCGTTTTTAAATTTTGACTGATCTGGGTAAAATGCCCATATAAGAGCTTGAATACATGGTTTTTCTTTCAAATGAATAATGAGGCATATGAATCAAACTGTATTTCATTTTGGAGAAAAGCTGTTATCCAGTTCTGGGGCCGGTTCCACAAAGCATTTTCTGACTTAAGTCAAAATGCTAAATTTGGGATCTTTGCTATCTGTCATAATTTTGTTTTACAGTTATACTTTTATTTATTACTTACTTACATTATTATAATAATGCCCAAATATTACATGTTAAAATTCAA
>JAQQZZ010110332.1:0-15495 GCA_030265115.1 Mopalia vespertina | reverse complement strand
TCCATGGGATACGAGGCTAATTCTGACATTTGCTCAATGGACGGACCAGTCACGGTATCCATGGAATACGAAGCTAATTCTGACATTTGCTCAATGAACGGACCAGTCACGGTATCCATGGGATACGAGGCTAATTCTGACCAATGCTCAATGGACGGACCAGTCACGGTATCCATGGGACACGAGGCTAATTCTGACATTTGCTCAATGGACGGACCAGCCACGGTATCCATGGGGTACGAGGCTAATTCTGACATTTGCTCAATGGACGGACCAGTCACGGTATCCATGGGATACGAGGCTAATTCTGGCATTTGCTCAATGGACGGATCCGTCACGGTATCCATGGGATACGAGGCTAATTCTGACATTTGCTCAATGGACGGACCAGTCACGGTATCCATGGAATACGAAGCTAACTCTGACATTTTCTCAATGGACGGACCAGTCACGGTATCCATGGGATACGAAGCTAATTCTGACAAATGCTCAATGGAAGGATCAGTCACGGTATCCATGGGATACGAGGCTAATTCTGACATTTACTCAATGGAAGGGCCAGTCACGGTATCCATGGGATACAAGGCTAATTCTGACATTTACTCAATGGACGGACCAGCCACGGTATCCATGGGATACGAGGCTAATTCTGACATTTGCTCAATGGACGGACCAGTCACCGTATCCATGGGATACGAAGTTAATTCTGACATGTGCTCAATGGACGGACCAGTTACGGTATCCATGGAATACGAGGCTTATTCTGACAAATGCTCAATGGAAGGACCAGTCTCGGTATCCATGGGATAGGAGGCTAATTCTGACATTTACTCAATGGAAGGACCAGTCACGGTATCCATGGGATACGAGGCTAATTCTTAGATTTGTTCAATGTACGGATCCGTCACGGTATCCATGGGATACGAGGCTAATTCTAACATTTACTCAATTAAAGGACCAGTCACGGAATCCACAGGATACGAGAAATTCTGATATTTACTGATTGAAAGGTTGTGTCACTGTATCCCTAGAATAAGAGAAATTCTGATATTTACTGAAAGGGTCAGTCGCTGTGTCGATCTGCTAAGAGACGTTCTGGTATTTACTGACTGAAATGATCAGTCAATGTATCCATTGGATAAGGTTATTCTGATATCTGCTGACTGGAAGCTCCTGTCACTCTAAACCATAGGATACGAGACTTATCATGGTCATTGCTGACTGGAAGCTCCTGTCACTCAACACTATAGGATACGAGACTTATCGTGGCCATTGTTGACTGGACGCTCCTGTCACTCAACACTATAGGATACGAGACTTATCATGGTCATTGTTGACTGTAAGCTCCTGTCACTCTAAACCATAGGATACGAGACTTATCATGGTCATTGCTGACTGGAAGCTCCGGCCACTCAACACTATAGGATACGAGACTTATCGTGGTCATTGTTGACTGGAAGCTCCTGTCACTCAACACTATAGGATACGAGACTTATCATGGTCATTGTTGACTGGAAGCTCCTGTCACTCTAAACCATAGGATACGAGACTTATCATGGTCATTGCTGACTGGGCGCTCCTGTCACTCAACACTATAGGATACGAGACTTATCATGGTCATTGCTGCTGTCATTGCATTTTTCCCAGTCCCCAAAATAATATACTTATATTCTAACCATTTATGGAACAGTTTTAAAGCCTGTGATTAACTAAAGATCGCATACGTGTGACGCGGTCGGCTTCTTCTTTACTAGAGGTCGCATTCGTGTGACGCGGTCGGCTTCTTCTTTATAAGAGGCCGCTTACGTGTGACGCGGTCAGCTTCTTCTTTACTTAAGATCACTTACGAGTGGCGCGGTCGACTTCTGCTTTACTTGAGATCGCTTACAAGTGACGCGGTCGGCTTTCAAGGTGAGCAAAACAACTTTCATTTCCCACGCTCCAGCGCATTTCTATAAGTATACGGCATTGAGAGAACTCTCAGGGAGGCATGTGTCGTTTATGCTTTTCAGAACAAAGCAGTTTGACATGAGATATAGCAATTTAACTTATCGTTTCGGCAAACGAATTCAAGACAGATCTCCAATAATAATGATTTCTTAGGTTGAATAGTGGGGCATTAAAACGACTGAGATTTGTCTAAATCTCTGAGAGTAATTGTTAATAAGCTATAGGAGATAATTGTGTATATCTATGGGAGGTAAAGGGAATTCCCCGTTATGAAAAAGCTTATTCGTTAACTTCCTTCTATTCGTGAATAGGGATTAAATTATTCAGATATTGACCAGGGCACCAACATAGAATATGTAATAGGTTGGGTTTATAATAATATATAATTGTTACTGAAGTTGTCCTTTCTCACACACAGGATTTAACATGGAACTTATCAACATTTTCAAATATATGGCAGCTAAATGTTGTGTGCTTCTAGCCAAGAACATCGTGGCACTCGCTACTGACTGGAACCTTTTCTTCGGACACTGCATTCCAAAATCCGTACGAGGTCATACAATACCGGCAACAGATGCAGAGTAATACCTTTAATATGCCTTTTTTTACTTTTAAGAAACAGCTGGAAAAGGTTTCAGTTTACTGAGTTAAACGGGGTTGATCGGTTTTTAATTCTTTTGTTTTTATTTTGTAAAAAATTAATATTATAATAGTTATATTTTGTACATATTTTATTTTATTCTTGAACTGTTTCGCAATGTGCTTGTTATTATATCTGTAATTGGGTTCCGCTGGACCTGTTGATATTGATTCAAATAAATAAATGATAACTTCTGTCTACTATTTATAAGTTTTATTGTGATCTCACCCAGATTGAAACAGCTCTCCCCTCGCACACACACAACCAACTCCACATTAAACACACAAACAACCAACTCCACATCAAACACACAAACAACCAACTCCACATCAAACACACAAACAACCAACTGCACATCAAACACACACACAACCAACTCCACACCAAACACACGCACAACCGACTGCACATCAAACAAACACACACACACACACAACCAACTCCACATCAAACACACACACAACCAACTCCACATCAAACACACACACAACCGACTTCACATCAAACACACAACCAACCGACTGCACATCAAACACACACACAACTGACTTCCCACCAAGCACACACACAACCGACTTCCCACCAAGCACACACACAACCGACTTCCATCAAGCACACACACATTAGACTCCAGGTCATTGTTAAATTACCCACGTATGTAGATGGCATAGACAAAAAAAGCCAGTATAAAGCCATTCGATAGACATGTCTTTGACTTTAAAGTGAACGCACTTGGGACAAGTTTATGTAAGTCTTGTGGATTGAATATAGTCAATGGACGATTACATCATAAAATTCCGAAAAAGTATAGTTATTATAGCGATAGAGTCTGTAGTACTGTAGATTATTTTATTGTGCCCACAAATTGTTTTCTGAACTCCTTAGTAATGACGTTGGTGAGGTGAATGAATTCTCTGATCATGCCCTCTCTTATTTAGTTTGTGAAAACAACCATTTGCAATTTGCAGCAATCTTTTGCCATTTGCAACAATCATTTGCTATTTGCAACAACCATTTGCCATTTGCAGCGATCATTTGCCAAAATTGTCAAAACATTTTTTTTTTAATAATGACAAAAAAGTAATTTTATACGGAAACTTAGGGAATCTGAACCGTAAATGGGAAATATAGTTAGCAATCTTGATGAAGAATGTATAAGTGCGTCTGTTAGTCAAATATGAACCGTAATTTATGAGACTTCTTATGTTGTTTATGGAAAACACATCCACGTGCAACCTAAGCACTGAGCCAATGACAATCACATCACAGTGACTGGTTCAACAAAAACTATAAAATCGCTAGAAATAAATTAAGCAGATATCGGAGAAAATATCGGAAATTTGGTGAAAATGTATTAATTTTGTATGCTGGATGCGTAAAGAGAGGAAAACAGAGTGGGAAAAAATGCAAAGTAAGTTATAAGAGATCTCAAACACAGGCATTAGGTGAAGCTTAACAAAATCTCCCCTCATAGTTTGGAAAACTGTCAACAATCTAATAAAAACAACAATAAATTATATTTTATTTAACTTTTTTCTTTTATTTTTTATTTATCAATGCTTTGTACCCTGAACGTTGTGCAAGAACGTTATGAGTCCCGCTACACAATCAGAGACTATTGCAATTTTCGTGGAATCGCTTTAATGAGCGTAGATTGTGTAGTTGTCCTGTATAATATTATATACAATATCTCTATGCGTGATATGCGATGTTTATATAGGTTACATGCAAATGGTTTTGCTAAATTAAATTTTTTTAAATAAAGTAGTAAAACCGGTTTTGTTATATTAATAAAATATATAGAAAAGCATTAATACATGTACATGTGGATCATGAACATCAAAATAAAACTATTTACGAAAAGTACACACCGAGAGAGAAATTATAATTGATGTGTATATAATATATATATGTAAATACATATTATAGATTATGTATAAAACTCTTTAAAAATGTTAAACATGTACTGTAAGAATTATTTCCTGATTAGTACCATTGTTACATTGACTCTTAAAACACATGTTCAACGGTATTATCTTACATCGACGATTACATTGTATACACACAAGTACCTAAAGATTAAAACCAATCAAAAACTTGCATGAATCGACTCCCTTTAATCAGTTTGATTTATCCCTGATAATGTTCACGTTTCATGTATTATTATTTTCAATCGATCATTATATGGGGACCATACAAATACACATCCATCTAGTTGACGTATATATAAAAAAGAAAACAGGGAAAAAACAAAGTGAATTAAAAGGACATTATAAATAAGGCTGTGAGATAAAACGTCACACATAAAAAATAATCAACATTTTATGTTCATCAGTTAAAAAAATAGCTACACATCCTATCAATTTAAAGCTCAGAGAACAATAAAAAGTGCTGTCTAGATTTTAATTCGATGTCAAACATGTATGCCTGGTCATAAAAAAAGATATCAATGTAAATAAAATACACAAAAACAACGAGATGCGCTGTTATAATCGCATGCTGGTTGATTGACAGGTGTTATCCTCAATGATATCTACAGATTGGGGAATTTCTGTCATATGCTGAAAGCACGACAAGAAGACATTATGATGTACTGTAGGAAAACGGAATCGTCAAAATACAATGTATATTAACGCCGTTGTCATTCAAAAGTATTGGTATATGCACATCGATTTATTAAGTTCAACTCAATTGAATTTAACTGAAAACTTCATAGAGTTATATACATGTAAAAATGTTGAGCCCTATGTTTTAGTGAGTATGAAAATAATGTGAGTTACCTGTGTAATGATATATTCAATACATGAATATAAATATGCATGAGACAATCGAAGTAGGATTATATTTATGGAGATTAAACACGAAATGTCATCGTGGCCTTTAGTTTAGCTAATTTAAAGAATTAGGAAAGGATTGTTTATTTGTTTGTTTGGGGTTAATCGTTGTATTCAAGGGTATAACACTTATATCACGATTGATTGTCCATTTCACACGGTTACTTGCTAAAATACGGTGAAAAAAAAGGAGGCAACCGCGATAAAACCATCCCCGCGAATGCCGGAGCCACATTGTGTGACTCACTCATATAACTGATGATTGGCAGGCGGACTCGATCCCGTGGACGGTACATAGAGTTATGACTAGTAAGCAGACACCCTAACCACTAAACCCACGGCCGCGTTCAAATTTAGTAAGGAAAAGATTAACCATATGTATCACTCCTTTTTTAATGTAATACGTTCAACGATATCGCTTGTTTTTCAATGGTTTTCTTTGTAATTGTGACCTTTGAAGATCATTCTATGAGAAATATTTGAAAAATAGTCCCTGGATATAATTGTAACGAATATCAGCAAAATGTGGGCATATGAACACGCAGTGGTATTCCACTCAAGTGACATGTTTGTAACATAATGTAGGCCATAGCTGAAAGGAATGGACAGACATGATGGGGGCATCCTAGAGAGCTCAGTAGGTCCAAGTTGATAATCAACATTCATTGATAATACTATAGATACGTGCATATAACTAGTATTGTCAAGGTGGTTTAAACATATTTATGTCGTGAAGAAATGGACTGGTGAACGAGCAAAGTGTATATATAAATATCTTTACTACAAATTGTCAAGGTGGATGAAATACGTCCTTCACATATAATTGTAACATAACACAGTATAATGTCGGTGCCACACTAAATTACTCCGACCTATCAGTGTACTTTTCCACACTGAAATTTGCCCCAAAAATTATATCTAATCGATAAACCATAAAACAAATTACATGTGTATCCATTACTCTCTTATAAACCTAAACAAAAATGGATATTTAAGTGTACAATTCTGTAATAGTAAGGGGAAAAGATGTCAAGCATATGCAGTAAATGAAACAGGACTTAATAAAAATACTTGACGCATGCCTTTACTGTTTTATAAACATAGTTGTAGGGCGTACCAGACACGAGCTTATCTAGCCGGCATGATTGTATGTAAATAGAGAAATTGCCTCTAGGCTTAAAACTGCTAGTTTTCATGTATATAAATAAACTATTAAAATGTGTCATCTGACCTTAGACGCCTTAACACTCGCATATTCTGTATAACGCGTACATATTAAGTTGTAACATAGCTTACAAGTCCTCCTGTATATATACCCTTTTCGTGATTTAATAAATAAAGAGTTATAGTTCGGAAGGTAATTCTATCATAACACAGCCTGAACGAACCAGAGCACAACAACTAAAGCCAAACTTCACTGCACGAACAATCAGCCAGACATTGTTATACATAGCGCTTGGTGTTTTATTCATGCACGTTCGTTTGAACAAAACTATTGTACAAATTTATCAAGAGAAGGTCCTTAATTGTACAAAAACTCTGCTGTCCTATGCATCTATGTCTGGATAATATTTATTGTCCGTCGGGTGTGGTTTGTTCCACTATAGATGTGTGTTTGCACACCCCCATATAAGTGAGGTATCCTTAAGTACAGCGTAAGCATTTAAATCAATCAAAATAACAAGAATTAAACGGAAGAGTCAAAATTGATTGGTCGCTTTGCTCATTGACTGATTGATTGACAGACTGATTGATTGATTTGTTTATTTGTTGATTGATCTTTAATACATACCACATGTTATATAACACATACGAGCAAGTAGTCAGAATGACACAGCTAACATAGAGCTATGTATGGATAAGTAATTCTCCTCCACGGTTTAGCCGTTTAGCCTAGTCAGATAGCCTTGTCAGATATATGCGACAAAAGAGAGATTCACTGGTTAATTAATATTTTTTTTTAGTCCAATGAGAAAAGGCATAAATGCTGGACAGTCTTCCAATAATACATTTGTCTAAAATTAGATAGAAAGACACATGTAACAAAGCAGCATTCCCATTCAAATGTGCAAAGATTAACAAAATAGACTACTCTTAGCTCGACGTCTTACATAACGCACAGAAGTTATAACACTCTGATATTAACACATGTGCGAGATTAGATTTGCTTCTTAATTTAATCAGATGCAATATAACTACGTGTCAGCTTATATCCATGAATCGAGCTGAAATATAAACATATGTCCCATACAATAGTAACAACATTTGCCGTTTTGTGGAATTTTCCTCTTGAATTAACATGGAAAAGTAATGTTAGTATTGGCTATAAGTTCTGATCTTTTTATTAAAGGTTTATCCTTTTCGGGGCAGATTGTAGTCCCGATATCAATTCTCTGCAAAACAGTAGAATTATGTAGTCGAACTGTTTCACCTAGCAATTTGATAACATTCAATATTCAAATCCTGAGATCAGTATGTTCTGGTTTTAGGTTTATCGGAAAAGTATTTAATGTTTAACAATTTTAAGGTCTGTTATAAAGCAATTAGCTTCATTCAATTGAAATTATTAAATAGTCTGCTATCGAAGACGATTTGCAATATAATCCAGTACCTGTATATCGTATCTATTGACTGATATTATCTGACTATGTGATAGTTGACTGATGTGCAAGTTAAACATGATTGTGGGACTGCCTTGGTATAAATAATTCTACTGAATTGACATCCCCAATAAATTAAAATGATGATAAGGATTCGTAAGTCAAAGGTGATAAAAACAATATGCTGGCTTATGATGGTGTTAAATCTTGTCATACACCGTCATAGTGTAACAGAACTGCACTTATACGGACGGTAAATCAATAAGTCCATTCCTCTCACTATATCCAGTATAGTTTCTCGATAAGATCATCAACAAATGTGATGAATAGTTCAGCAACACTCAGCGACCGTCATTTAAGGCTATATCAAATCATGCGATTTTAATACATGGCGGAGTTTAATGCAGGAACGTTAACCCCGTATCTAACTCTTAGTTTCACCTAAATTTCAATTTCTATAACCACTGTGTACGTGTTAACATATTGGCTGGAAGACTATACACACTTGGTGTTTGATTCGTCATTTTATCGATTGAATGATTGATTGATACTTGTTTACGCTGTTCAAATATATTTCCGTATGCGGAGGCTGTGTATTCCAAACAATAATTGACACTAGTATCAATCATTAATTGTTATGATTTCGCTGTTGTGGAAAGTGAATCGACTTCCACTGATACATAGAAACAGCAAAGCGACAGTCCAAGCAAGCGGTCTGTAGACAAAGGGCTACTAACAATTTGGAAACGACCTCACTCGGTTCTGTTGTTGAAACTCGATGTAGAGAAAAGATAAATATAAGAATAATGCAAAAAACAAGGTTGTTCATCCGACTTTGTAACACATAAAACTAGGTTCGTGGAGAAGCATACGCATTTACCTGGTATAAAGTTTAAATTAAAGTATGCGTTCTTTGCTAAATGATTTCATTTCCGTACGTATATATATATTAGAAACATATATACATATATATTTTTAATAAATGAAAAGAGAAAGAATTGCTTGCCTATAAGTAGTTATGATAGGCAAAATTGTTTATATCTGCATTACAAGTATATACCTAATAATGCTTCCCTTGTTTGTCACTATTTAAAGACTCTGGACGTATTACACTGAACAGCTTACCTGTTATCTGTGAAGTTGACATCTTTTTGTATCACTCAATGTTCAGTAGATCCAGATGACTATTAAGTTAATCCAAATGTTTTAATAGCCACAGCGGAGTACGTGTTGCTGAACTATGTGTGGTTCTACACAAACCACACGTTTAATTCCAACTGTTCGCTGCAATTTCAAATAAAGCACGTCACCTCCAAGTATCCATGTCGTAGACGTTTAAAGTGATTTGAAACACGACCGTGGTCAGCAATAAATGACCTTTGAACTTACACCAGAGTAATCTACACGATTTGTCCATGCGCATGAATTTTAGCTGATCTAATTTAACCACTTACTCCAGAGCTGCCCAAAGCTTAAGTGGTTTGGGCTGACTAGCTAGTCAAGCTTTTACCTAGCTTTAGATAAAATAAATGTAAGACAATTGTATCCCTGGGCAGTAAACCGTGTCACTTGCGTAGCATCTCCTTCGTTTTACACGGCGAGTCAGAAGGGTTTCGTTTAAGCTGCATCGCATCAAGTACACGGCATACTACAGTGGTTTTATCACATCACATCTCACACTCAGTAAAGGATGTCAGATATAAGCAACACTCCTGAAAAAAAATTAAGTACACTACACCTGGAAAATTATGTTAAAACTTGCACGTTCCGTTTTCGTTACATTATACATCATGTAGTAACATTGTATTGTTCATTGTTATTGTTTATTTAATGGTCCGAGTCAGGCAGAAGACAGACACATATCTGCACTTTAACAACATTATGATTACGCCCAGTGTCATCAAACAGCATGCACAAAGTGTAGAGCAATGAGTGTTTTATCGGACTATCTTGCAGTGTTAGAAAAAGTTGCCGTACAGAGAGGACGGTAAATTGCATTTCGTAAGCACCAAGTGCCATTTTTCTTTTCAACGTAGGCTTCAGCTTTAGGAAAAGCCGGTGCCATCGCGTTCTTCTCAGGCGGTCACGTGGCT
Organism: Mopalia vespertina; assembly: GCA_030265115.1. NCBI lineage: Eukaryota > Metazoa > Mollusca > Polyplacophora > Chitonida > Mopaliidae > Mopalia > Mopalia vespertina. The sequence continues at coordinate 5,378 of JAQQZZ010110332.1, read as the reverse complement.
GATCTCTTTTCTTAGTCACAGTTACGGACAATCCCGCTGTTTAAAGTTTTGAAATGTGTTACGAGGGTGAACATAAAATGGAACAAACATTTTGTTTGAAAGCTAATTTAACATGTTAAAAACGATACACAAGAACTACATTGACCTGCAGTTGTATGCCATCATAGTATAGTACCGGTGTATATTATACAGTTGTAATTTGCCTGATGAGGGCCGAACAATCTAGTGTAATGTACCGAATATCACTACACAAGATGGTCCTGACTTATCACCAGGCCGTCCATACTCAGTGTCATGGAGATAAAACGCCGACGGCTTTTATCACATCGATCAATTTTAGAATGACAGGTCCTACTCCATTATATTACTCTATTTTCCTTGATAATTCTGTTTGCTGTATGACTATAAATATTACTTTAAATTGATCAATTGTTTTACTTAAACTTTGACCCCCATTGTTTATCGTGGTGTGACCTACTCTTTTGTATCACGATCCAGGAAAACTCACATACATGTAGCTTAAGGGAGGGGAATATTAGAAGTTAGTGGCATAGTGCCACCTTAAAAAAATGCCGCATATCACAACTCATGTCGTAACACTTTCATTTTTGATTCAACCTCTCATCTAGAAGGAGGTGAGAAGGTCAATGTTAACAGTGATTTACATTCTCACCTCCTTGTAGATGAGAGGTTTGGTCATACTGGGATGCTCCATGAAAATGTCACGGCATGTGTTATGATATGCGACACTTTATCAAGGGGCAGCTAAACAATTTATGCTTGTGTGAAATTATCAAACATAATCTAAAAAAAAATTTGTCACTTGACTTGTTATATCCCCCCCCCCCTCCCCTTCTTAACATAACAATATACCTTTTGTGCAACACAATTTTCAAACAAAATATATTGTAAATAGCTATATATTTCTTTAACTACACATGCAGGAAATATTTCCATATTATGTACATCTAGGTTCAAATGAAAGAAAATCTCATTTCTCTGGTGTATTCCTGCCTGACATAAAAATCAGCCCTATCTTGTGAAGAGTAATCGGTTCTCCTCCTCTTTGATATAGAATTTTCTCCGGCTCAAGTTAGTTGTAGAAAATTGTTCGTTGTTGCTATTCTTTCCTGATTAATCTCATTCAATATAATTCTTCAATGTAACAATTATTTGTAATGCCGAAAGCTAATTAACAAACAATTATCAACAACAACAGCAGCTACCCTCTAGAATCAAAATACTTAATGTATAACACATTATAATCTGCTCCCAGGGTTCTTTCGAGCCAGACTTTACCTTCACGTGGGCGTAAAGCACCTGTCAGTGTAGTTATATGGATTATATCAGCGTATATATCTCCCATGAAAAACATATAGTGTTTAAAAAGCATGTTTACATTTCATCTACATGTGTGTGACACTTACGATACACTTGAGCTGTTTCAATTCAACTCCCATGGGATGGTATCAGCCACATAATTACATGATGACATAAAGGCTATTGACTATCTGACTCTCTGAGACATGTGCGCCTGAAGCAGTCCAGTTGAATGTTTCAGAGGATAGCTAATGTGTTTGACTTGGACTTAACGTCGTTTTCAAGTGAATTCCACGAAATCAAAATGCCAACTTCTCACTCTATATGATTTAAACGGAGCGATAAACTTGTTCAAATCCTCGTACAAATCGCTGGCTCGCTTGTAGATGTCAGTAGGAGTGACTCACTTATAAATCTGGCTAACATTAGTGGAATCGATCCTCTGACAGGTACATCGAATGAGGATCAGTAGGCCAACACGCTTACCACTAAACCAAGACTATTGTAACAAAGAACTTATAACATTATCAGGCCGTCTCTTCTTGAGGTATATCAGTAATGCACGATATGGCGCAGATTTAAGTGTTATGTTTAGGGTAATTGTGTATGGTTTAGGGTTATCGATTGAGGAGCCCAGCCTGGGTTAAAGCAATCGACTGAGGTCCCTTAACGACAACGACTCTATAATAGCATCAATCATCATAACGTCAATTCGCTCTACAAGTTAACTTAGGTGTTGTTAGCGGAAAATTGTTTACACCATAGTATACAATCCTCTGTTACATAGGCTGTGTAACATTCGTTTTTCGTGATATAGTTTTAATTCTGTCTATATTAATAAGTTGTAGGCTTATTGTACTTGTCCCCAATTTCATTGGTCATTTTGATCAATAAAATATGTCATAAGTAAACCAGAATAGGTACACCTACATCGGTACATTAGTTGAAACTAGAATTTCTTTTGCGGATTGATGGTATTTATTATTGCGCAAAGGTAACGACAACTGTGTTCACTACTGTAAGGGGTAAAAAGCAAAGACAATACCTAGTGATCGCAGGGGGGGGGGGGGGTAACAAACCAAACCGGGGCTTCCAAATAACTAAGTACCGGTAATTAGTATTTATGTATTTACGCTACTCATTGCAAGTCAATCTTTTCAATGGAAACATATGTGTTTATCATCACAATATATATATATGTATCTTCCCTTTTATGAAATGAATCATCTGTTTATCAATGACCTGTTTTTATTTCAACATTCTCGGCCATTCAAGCCGTGAGCTTATTACGAATTCAATACTGTCATCAATATGATGGGAGATAACTCAGGTAGACTGATCTTCAACTTTGCCTCAACTGTGTTCCATTCCATTCCGCTTATTAAGTTACCTAAAAACTTTGGAATTGTTATGCAGTTTCGTGCTGGGTGCATAGTTCAATATTCCTACTCTGTGTCAGGCCAGTACCACTAAAAGTGCCAGTGTTACACTCAAACGCGTTGTGTTCTGAAACCAAAACATAAGGACACTGTAGAAATACACACTCCGTTAAAACAGTCGATATTTTTTTTTAAATCAGAGCAAATTTTCGACAATCGAATGGCATCCGTATACGAATGTTCGCAGTATGTTTGAGCAAATGTCAATTCGGAGCTGTCCAAAAAATATCATCGTAAACAGTTTATGGCGATTTGTATCCCCTCTGACACCTGAGTTAACACAAGCAAGTCGTATTCTAGATTCACTTTACAATTAGTTTTTTTTATCACACATTACATTCTAGTCATCGCTTTTTCACAAAGACTTCATTTCGAGCAAATAAATAAGACTCACTCACGCATGCGTGTTAAGGAGTTTCGTCATGTATGAAACTATGTTATATATTGTGGAAAGCTGCTGTAAGCATTCAGGCGTGACCACAATACCTGTTTTATTTAGCTGAGACGCAGTATAAAATCATTTTACATAAAATGTATTAATTGATTTTTTATTGGATATATTTACATTAATTTTGCTTTGTATACACAGGATTGCGTAATATACACACATCAATATAGCATTGATGTGAACAATGCCATTATATCATACACATAGTTTTGTCCATTGCATGACAGTGACTGCTTCAGGAACAAGAAAAAGATGATAAACAGGGGAGATAACTATAGATGAAGGCAATCAATAAACTTCGATAGTCTCCCTTTACATCAAAAAATTAAAGTGTCAGTTATACACGTTGCACAAGCATTATTTTATTTTTTTTACGTAACTATATTTTTCTAAAATAATTGATACACCAGACAGTACATGCAACGCAGCATATTTTGGTCATTATAAGCGGCACATTGTTGAGTAATATTGATTAAAAGGTTTTATCACTCAACCTGAAGACAACGGGATTACAATTTATTTACTAAACGCTTGTATGTTTATAATAATCCCAGACCACACTCTTGGATACTCTTGGATACAGACATACAAACATGCCAAATTTGAATAGATTTTCCGAGCTTAAGCACACTAACATGCCGGTTCTCACGACTAAAAGCATTTCCAAATTATTAAAATTCGTTCCCTTTTTTTGGCGAAAGTAATTCCGATTCCACGATACTATTAACCCATCTAGTTTGTCGCGCAATTATGAACTTCCCTGACGGGTCACCACTTTTCAGCTTAAAATAAAGATAAACTTAATTGATGCCAATACAGATAAAATTTCAAAGGATCAGAGGAAGGAATGACGAGCTAGGAAGTTTTCAATAAACCCGTTTAAATCCGATCTGTTGATAGCGACCTCCATTCTGATAACCTTTAACACTGGAATTGGGAAGGGTGACGAACGAGGAAGTTTAACATTAAATCGCTTAAATCGATCTGCTGATAGTGACCGGTGACCAGTGGAGCGTTATATACCCCCACAATAAAATAATTACAGCTTATTTTCTCCGATACTAACCACTGTGTTGATAAAAATCAATATAAGTAAATATTTCTTTATGTAAATAAATAAATTTGTCATTTATTTTAATAAGATCAATATTTATATCAACTTGTATGTCGTCATATCTATTTCATACGAATGGAGTTAATTGGATTTGTTCCTGTTGGTCATCCCACAAATATATTTTTTTTAAATCAATGGCATAAAACCAAATACACTGGTATCTAGCTGTCCTCTTTTATAACATACAATCCGTATGTGTTTACACTGATGTAATTTACCTGATTACTTCCGCACAATTTGCGGCAATCAATCGAATGTTGCTTATTACCTATACATCGATTAGCCATACCATACATGTAGCATGTAAGACGGCGACGGGTTTAACCAAATGATACAACCAACTCAAAGCTGGTCGTATAAGTGATATGCTATTGAGATCCAAGTCTTATTTAGTTTCATAATCCCGGAGCAGTAAATCATAGCTTAAAATTGGAAAACGCCAATAAATCCTAAACTACAACAACAACATCATAGCTTAAATTGCTTCCCAACATTTATTTAAATTTGGATACAGTTATATGAATGAGGCATGGACAGTGCATTAAACAAAAAAGAAGAAGAATAAAAGTGGAATATAGTGTGCAAGAAGAAAAAAAACAAGAAAAAGGCGGCAATGAGAAACATGGCATGTAAAGGGTTGGTAGAGTGCTGATATTACACATATTTTCTTGTACCTTTAATACCATCGCACAGAATAAAGAAATTACATATGTATAGTCAATATTGTTATCCATATATTTTACATCAAAACGAACGTGCAGTTTATTTTATATATCAACAACACACATTTGCCAGGAATTCATTGAATGTACACGGTAACGTAGAATCCCATACAACAATATCACAGAACTTAGTTGTATCGAAGTGAATGTGTTGTAGTTGCAGTTTTGTCTGCTGTGCAGTCTAGATAAAGCGCACTTCTGGTCCACATATCCTCCAAAATTTAGATGCCGAAGTTATTTTCCACCGGAAGAAGTTGAATTGGTATGCCAGCAATCAACACAAAGCAACTGCACAGGTTGCATCAAATTGTTGCGTTATAGTCAAGGGGGGTGGG
>JAQQZZ010110331.1:0-14553 GCA_030265115.1 Mopalia vespertina | reverse complement strand
AATGAAGGATAAATCAGGGGTGAATAAGACTTACCTGATAATGAAGGATAAATCAGGGGTGAATAAGACTTACCTGATAATGAAGGACTACTGCGTGGTGATTTATCTGAAGATGCTGTAGAACCCTTTCTGAAGGTTGGTGAACGATGCACCCTTGAAGGTGTGGATTGAATAATCTCCCCATTCAATGCTAATGGCACTGAGATCACAGGAAGAGTCTTAGAGCGCAATAACTCTTTACCCTTTAAGCTGGAAATACAAAGAAAACAAAATTTTCCCAAATTAAATGATAGTGTAATGGATTTTTTATGAAAATACAAAAAACATGTCAAAGCAAGAAAACTTGTCGCAAAATGTGTCTATTTACAAACGTTATTCATGGATACATGTATATGAGAGGCTGCATTCATCTAATACAAAATATAAAATATGCCAAAGACAGCATCAGCACCTGAAATGAGAACTAAACATCATTCAAATATTTCAACTACCCAAAGCATATGTGATAACTTATGCCAGAGTAAAAACACAGCAAGGTATATACCAGCTTTATAACTATTAAACCAAGCCATGTTCAGAGTCATAGTGTATATAAGGGGACAAAACTCTGTCGTCAACAACTGAATGAAAATGCCTGGGTTACTGTCCATATTTTGGTACGACAGCCAGCTTCAATTAGCAATTATTGTCATGTAATGATGGTCAATGGTATAGACATTTGTAGAAGCCTTACTATCAGAGACCAGACATTTTTCTCCATCAGGAATTAATTACCACAATTACCAGAAATAAGATTTAATCCTGAATTATATAACGTCACACCACTTTGATGACAATCTCCAAGTTTAGAATCCTGACTAAATTTGTAAATAGATTGTTTGTTTTATGGGGATTTAACTTCATACTCAAGGGTATTTCACTTATATGATGAGTGATTGTCCACTTCCCACTGTTCCTTGCCTCATTACGGTGGACAACTGAGAGGAAACTTTGTAAAAACCATCCCCGCAATTGCAGGGGCCACATCGTGTGACCTGGGATGAGTATAGACTCATCCCAGGTGTGACTCACTCATATACCTGATGGTCGACATACAGACTTGATGTCTTGAAAGGTAACACGCTACCACTAAGCCACGGCCACGGGCCTTGCAAATAGAGACTTACTACTAATATGTTTAGAATAATAGTTAGAAAAGGCATCATCCACCCCCTGTACAGTTCTAGAACAAATATATATTTTTTTAAAAACTACCCAGACAGCATTTCCAGCATTCAATAAAAAATCACACTGGCACAGGGGTGGCGGGCAATTTTAAAACAAATGAACTGTCTCCAAATCTACTGCCATATTCAATTTTTTTAAATATATGTAGACATCATTGTATGATAAACGGACTGAAGGAACAAAACTGACAAACATTCAAGTCACCACAATATGGTATATGTTCAAATCTAGATAGAGAGGGCTGGAAATAATTTTTTAAACATATGAAATACAAGTAAATCCAATTCAGATGCATTTGGTCATTAGTGGCTGTACTTTAGTCAATATCATATGTTGTCAAACAAGACCAGACAGAATCAAAGGACATTTATTTTCTTCCTATACATTTATACAACCTAAAATGTATAGTTGAATACTATATATTTTCAATGTTTCATTTTTCCAACATTGCTTGGGGAAATACTTCTATAGATGTTTTGGTACTAGAAACTCATGGTGTTGGGAGAAGTTTATATGTCTGCCAGTCTATGTAGCTATTAGCACCTACATAAGAATAGATACATTGTATCATAAAAATGTTATGTTGATCTACATTACCAGTGAGGATAACCATGATTGGTTTGATGAGGTACTGATTGTAGAGGTCAGGTAATTAGTATTACAAGGCCTTAACAATCAACACATCAATTTCCCATCTACTGGTACCACTATGTCCATTGTTATTAGACATAGTTTATATCTTTAGCAGGCAAGTCCATTAGGATTCTATCAATATATCAATATACACTCACATGTGTCTCATACATGTCTGTGCAGGGGCAAAAATTTATGTACATTTTCTGGACATGTCCCAAAATAACTCCAGACCATTCTGTATAGTTTCCAAGAATAAAACATTGTGTTAAATAGGCTGAAGGACAACGTTATAAAACTGGTTGAGAAAATATTGTTGACATTTTGACCCCTGTTGTGATTTACAACCACAGCAAACTGGAGAAAGCAAGAGTTTTCTTAAATCAATCCATATTGCTTACATGGTTATGCACTGATTGTCCAGGATTATCTATTTGAACATCTTTGTTCATACTCTATCATATTCTTCCTAGATGACTACATAGACTTACTGAAATATAAACTTTCAAGTGAACATATGCTTTATACGCAGAGATATTCTGGTTTATACAGCGAGTCACACGAGGTGGCTTCAGCAATATCATGGGTGGTTTTGATGAGGTTTCCTCTCGGTTTTCTATCGTATTATAGCAAAGGACAGTATGGAATGGACAAACCATCATCAAAGCTGAAATAGGGGCCTACCCTTGATTATGAGGTTAAACCCCTACGAAACACACAAACAAATCTAGTTTATACTAACAGTTGATTTGTGTTAGTGGTGACTATTGACTTTATTTGGTGATTGTGACAGTATTGTGATAGTCCAGTACAATATTGCGAAACTATTTCAATACTTTATTATACCGAAATATGGGTGCACTGGTGCAACCAGATTTCGCCTTGTGCATCCAATATTAAAATATGGATGCACCTTGTGAACTGAAAAGATTATACCAACAAAAATTTATTTGCTATCGTTGGAGTTATCAAAGTTACAATTGAGTATCAATCGATCAATCATCTGACATTTTAACAGGAAGTAAGTTTACCATAAGGCAAACATTTCTGTTTTAGAAGATAGTTAATCAATTACATGTAGATTGGCTCATACGTCATGTCTGCTTAGTACTACCCCTACCATGGATACTATAGTCATGATTTTGTAAAAATTAAGTACAAAATAATACATTTTGAAGCTTCAAAATATGCATTAATATTATAAACAATCAAACTCGATCTCAGTTAGTTAAAAAACTCTGAAGCACAGTTAATATAGAACATTTTTGATAACGATAGTCTTAAAATGAATCATTTGAAAGAACTGAGGACCTGTGGGTTTCCATACTAGAGATGTTCAATCTCTCTATTTTCACAGTCCTTCAGATCTTCCTACTGCCATGGTTGAACTGTTCACAGGGGAAGTAGTAAATGTCGGACAGACAGATGTCTATATACATGTAGTTATTTTCTCTCACCCCTGTGAGACCGTTCGATAATTAGAGCGTCCAAAATATACGAGAGGACACGGTATTCATAGTTCACTTTGCATTTATTGCAATAAATCAATAGTTTTGTGTAATGTTTCACGCATTTGTGTTATTGTGAAATTAATCCTGAATTAACTAAGATGTTTATTGTGTGAGGCAGATCTATAGGGTTACATGTATATGTAACAAAATCAATAAGCTAATTAAAGAAGAATCCTTAAGCTGTTGTTTAATATTGATTGGGAGGATGTACAGTTTCTTTCATTTCTCAAATTAAAAGATTACAAAGAATAAATTCCTACAGTGATAGTTTGATAAGGGTTTTGGGCCATTCTTTTGATGATAACGAAACTGTTTCATTGAGTACTAAACTTCACAAATTTTTACCCCATTGAATCGGTCACGTGTTCAGAAATCATGGTTGTACTCAACGAAACTTCACAAACACTTTTATTCGAATGAGCCTTTTGACAATCAATGCCCAGCAAGCACACAAGAGCATCATCATATTGGAAATGCAAATTTACGTGTGATAAATCCAATCGACTTGCACATTTTCGTTAAGTACTTTTTTCCCAACAAAATCATCCAGTTAAATGTGCCTAATAAGGTCAAACATAAACTACAGGAAATAAGATATGGTTCAACACAGGGCAACAGAAATCTCCTTCAAAATAATGATCGATAGATTGGTGTTTTCATTTGTATTTCGGCAATGTATTGAAACTATACTTTAATAGGCAATAGTACTAGCACAGCTATAAAATGTGGGCATTGTATTCCAACTACACTTAAATAGGCAATAGCACTAGCACAGCTATAAAATGTGGGCATTGTATTCCAACTACACTTTAATAGGCACTAGCACAGCTATAAAATGTTGGCAGTGTATTCGAACTACACTTACATGTAAATAGGCAATAGGACTAGCACAGCTATAAAATGTTGGCAGTGTACTCCAACTACACTTTAATAGGCAATAGCACAGCTATAAAATGTTGGCAGTTTATTCGAACTACACTTTAATAGGCAATAGCACTGGCACAGCTATAAAATGTCGGCAGTGTATTCCAACAACACTTTAATAGGCAATAGCACTAGCACAGCTATAAAATGTCGGCAGTGTATTCCAACTACACTTTAATAGGCAATAGCACAGCTATAAAATGTCGGCAGTGTATTCCAACAACACTTTCATAGGCAATAGCACTAGCACAGCTATAAAATGTCGGCAGTGTATTCCAACTACACTTTCATAGGCAATAGCACAGCTATAAAATGTTGGCAGTTTATTCGAACTACACTTAAATAGGCAATAGCACTATGCTATAAAATGTCGGCAGTGTATTCGAACTACACTTTAATAAGCAATAGCATTAGAACAGCTATAAAATGTCAAGTGGTTGGCTGTGTTGGAAAATTAATCTTCCTCTATTGCAAAGTAAAAACACAAAGGCTATACTCCAAACAAAAGTACCCTTAGCAAGAGCAAGAGTTATAAATATAACCCTTGAAAACAATATAAACCTGAACAGTGCACGATTGCAAGCCGTATAAAAGTAGCAAGATGATAATAAATTCAGTACAATGTAACTTCACCCCTGTTTAAAAAGTCAATTTCAGTCAATAAAGAGATTGTTTTTAGCAAAATACGGATTAAATAAAACTTCCAGAACTCACCCGTCATCATGACGTATCCTGAGGGAATATCGAAACCTTTGAAACAAAGCTACACATTTAGGATTTTGTAAAGATTCTTCACTAGACGTCTGGGACCAAGGTCCAAAGCTGTATTGGCGTGCCATTTTGCTTTCCCCTTCGGAGTTCCACCTAGCCAGTTCAGCAAACAACTATGGAAGTTATAACAATGTTTGTCAAACAAACATAGGACATTAATGTACAAGAAGAAAACATGGCTAGTCTTGACAACAAGTCCAGTATTTTCTATAATCGGTGTAGAGTCTTATACATGTATCAACAAGTACATACTTAAGGGTTATATATCACGGTTTATAACAGCAAAAACTCTTCACTTCACCAACAGATAACATAAAACAGCCACGAATAAGCTCAGGTTTTGGAAGTTTTGGCTGATTTTTTACTAAATTGTCACAAATATATCCGCTCAAAATTCCTCCACATACATTTCTATTCCAGTTTTTGCACAGGTAAAAACTGGTGGGCAGTTAATAAGAGGTAAAACAATCAAATCACCATGATTGAATATTTGTGTAGTTATGGAACAAATACCTGACAGGGTGTTAATCTGACACAGGTATACACAGAACTTTAGTCGGTCAAACTGTGATAGGTATTTAATATTATAAACTCACACGGCTTCAGACTAAAACCTTCTGATGTGACACTGTTGCTACCAGGAAGGATCACCTTTGTTTAGTAAAAGTCATTACAACAGACGTTATCACTTTGTTTCTAATGGTTCATAGATCACACTTTCACTGTTTTCATACTAACTATCTGACATTTAATAATGTAAATACAGTCACAGGCTATCAAGTTAGACAAGGAAATTAAAAAACGCTTAACATCTTGTCACATGCCTTACAGTTCATTTTCACTAGTATGTGAAAGAAATTGTAATCAGTATATTTAAGAGACTTCTGAACTCCTCATAGTTTACACTCATCCATCAAAATGTCCAACTGGCAATATTATCATCCATTATAAAACAGTGCTCAACAATACAAAACCATCCAAGAAGGGTGGTAGAACACAATTTTAGATCATTCTATGAATCCCACTGTAAAATCCTTGTGTTGTACTTCTGTATGTAACTTGTCAACAGAATCAAATCCAACTTTCAGGATTGTTTACAAAAGAGAAAAATATATCCACTTTTCAACTATTAAAACCTTAATTAAAACAGGTTGCCTGAACTATTCGAAGTAGACAAAATACATGTTAAATGGAGAGGATTATCTGACCTATCAGACTAGTCATATCCAACTAAGACCTCACCAGTGTTCACTCACTCTGCAAAGATTTGCAGCTTGAATAGTTAATCTATAGAGGGAAATAGCATATACCAGGAATGTTAGGTAACTATGGATAAGAATTGATTACTTATCACTATATCACCATTACCAGAATCATTATCTATGATAAATACCCTAAAACAATCACTATTTTCTCCCGTTTCCTACATAGAAATATTCAGAATAACAGTACATTAACAAACTTTTATTTTTCTATAAAGCTGTATAAGCCAATATCACAAGTTTGCTTCGACCTAAAATATCTCCCCAGCACTAACCATTCTTCGGGGGAATTTCTCAATTCTAATATTGTTAATATTTTTAGAAGATTTTCAGTATTTCCTCATCAATTCCACTCTTCACAAGAGCTGTACTGAGTGACCACTCATATCGCTAATATGGATGGTTTGAAATATCCAGTAACAGTTTCAAATCATTAATTGAAAGCCTTTACATTATAAATTGTAATAATTCTCTTGAGTTTCTGAGAGAAATAGCCAAAGTCTCTATAGCATTCGTTAATCAATTCTATACGCATAACACATTTAAGCTCATGTAAGACTTAATCTCAGGCTGCCCCAGCGTTCTTAGAAATAATTGTTTTGCTTGTTTGCTTGGGTTTTTGGGCCATATTAAAAGTTGGTTCACACACATATGAATGTTTGTTTGATTGTTTGATTGGGGTTTAACGCCGTACTTAAGGTTATTTCACTCACCACACATATAAGTGAATATAAAAACAAACAATGATAAGACGGCAGTGAAATTACACATGTGCAATATTAAAAAGTTTCATTGTTTAAATTTTGATTTGATTGTGTTTTTACACAGTAAGCTTACTTAAGTATGATAGTGTTCTGGATATATGGGTGAAGAAAAGCCCCCTGGAATCACAAGATGAAAATAAATAACAAACTTACAACAACACCACCTCTTTAGCTTTGAGAGCACCATGGCAACAGGAAGCTCCCTCCAACCCTTTTACAGTAAAACATTACAGCATTTAATAGTATACAGTATTCAGAAATTTATATTCTGAAAGTGATTCCTTAATAGTTGAAGACAAAGTGCTGTAAATGACATAGATAATGTGATTGATTGGTGTTTAATGCCATGTATGCTTATGGATATTAGTCAAATGTTATTATAAGTCACACTTCTACAAACATAAAATGTCAAAAGCATTTTGTTGTGTGAAAATAAACTATTCACAGATTTATATTCCCATTACAATTCAATACAAAATGCTGTCATGAGCTAGATCAGTTTATGGTTTATTAACATATATCTGTCACATGGCATCATTAAACTGGAACACGTCCTCATTTTAATGAAACACTTCCTTCATATTAGTGTTAAACGGCTGCATTAGTAGCAGCCTTCATATGAATCAGAAACACCGGGAAAACAGGCAACATAATGACCACACAAACAGGACGTAAAGCTGCATCAATTATTTATTTGATAAAAATCAAACAAATGCATTAATTTCTGTGTTTGTGTGAGTTTTTACACCCCACTGAACAAGATTTTTTAAGCATGTGACCTTATGCCCGTTCAATGGGTGAAGGAAACCACCCAAATCATCACTAGCAATGCACAGTTACATGATACAAGACAGTTACATGACGCAAGATAGTTACATGATACAAGACAGGTACATGATACAAGACAGGTACATGATACAAGACAGTTACATGATACAAGACAGTTACATGATACAAGACAGGAAGGCTATAAAAGATCAGTTTTCAACGTGTTGCCAATGTACCTCTTAGAGAACCAGGGAGCTCCCCCCTTACTCACTATATTTTGTGCCATTGTAATAAAAATGGTTTGTTTGCTTGATGCAGGTTTACTTAAGGTTACTCATATGGTGACGTAAAACTAGGACACCATGAACAGATTGGCTTTGTGTTGCCCCTTAGCTTTGAGAGCCCAACGGCAACATGAAACTCCATCCAAACACATCCTAATAAAATAGGAAAATGAATCCTACTTTATTTATAAGAAAGGCAGTAAGCCGCTTGTTTGAGGTAGCCAGCTGGTGGTGATTTGGTGTATGAGTGCGGAGTCCTAGGTTTCATTCCTCACACAGTCTCACACTGGCACAGGCTGCAAGTTTACATCTAGTATATTTCTAAATCTTTAGAGAAGGTTATGATCGTATACATGGTATATCAAGTATTGATTAATATGTAACAAACTTTGAAGATACATGTATGTGGTATGGGTTACTTAGGAATAGGCCTACATCAACCTACAAACGGGTATTTCAGAGATATAGAAATATAACCATTACAGAGAATGAGTGTTACAAGCTGTCCAATACAGAGGGACGTTTCACCTTAACCAGTAGATCGCTTAGATGTTTGTTTCTTTTGTATGTTATAATGCGTTATGGGTCTTTCAGGCCTGTGCAGTTGGGGAGAATGGACAAAACAGGGTCTTCCCATTTTTCGGAGGACCAATTTATAGGTTTCCCAAATTGTTTTCACAAATTTTGCTTTATTTTTCATAAATGCACATTTATGTATTTAAAAAATCAGCTAAGCAGTGACAAATGCAAATGTTAGGTTATCTCCTATGACCGATTTTAAGATTTTGCCAGAAAAGATTACAGCACAGGCCTGATCTGTGTCAAGGAAAGGTAGACATTTTGATATGATTTTGAAATCTAATATTGGTAGCAATTCTGATGAAGAGTATTTTGTTATAACAATATGACTGCAAACACAATTTACCAAATGGAAAATAGTACAAAGTATTGAATTAACATGATCACGAGACATAAAAAACATTTGAAAAACAAATTTTATAAAAAGTATCTTTAAAGAGGAAATTTAATGATTTCTTCTCCTTTTTAATGACTAATGCATATTGGCAAACATTGGAAATAACATGTAAAATATTGGGCAACCAGTTGGAGTATTCAGGGAGTCTGACTCATACTACCATATATCATATAAGCACGGGATGTATGTGCACAGCCTTCAGTAACGTCTACATAACTAGATATTGTGATTGAGAATGTTATGATATTGATCGTGACAATTGAACTCAGATCTAGACTACTTGATTCTGTCTAAACCATACATCATCTCTGGCCACATCGATAAGTCTTACACCCTTCAATAATTTACCCGTTGAGCTTCCTGGTGACCGATATAAGCTTCCTTTAGCACTTCAGCAATCATATAGGAGATTCATATTATATTATACATTATTATATGAATAATTATACATTATTGTATAATAGTACATATTAATGCACAAATTATCTGCACATTTATGAAATATAACCTCCAGAATGTATTATGTATGGGGTTCTATTAAAGATTAAATTCAATACAACAGAGCTGAGGTTTTTGATCACAGAATTGTGTGAAATGCAATCTCATCCAGCATCTCAGCAATGTAACCTTCAGTCCAAATTAATCTGTAATGTTGTTTTTAAGTTGTCAAAGTTCACAACAATAGGGTAATGTTAACTTTGCAAGATAGTGACCATGCAGACGTGAGGAATTAAGTGGAATCAAATTTCATTCGTCATCGCAACAGGAAGAAGCTACATGTACATTAAAATTTGAATAAAATCTTCAATTTCTTTTCAAGTCAACTTAATATTTTAGGCATGCAAGCTTGCCATATTTGGGCACATAATTTAGTTGAATGCAATCCCCTTCATATTTTGGTCTGAGTGCAGCTGCATTTAAAGTATAATGCTAATAATGAATTTGATTTCAAAGTTATCATGTTCACATTACATATAGACTTTAATATTGTAAAATTAACCAATACCACCTAAATCGTTAGGCAGAATTTTGCATAAACCCATCTGCCATGTTAACAAGAGAAAACTACATTTTGAGTCTGATGTTAATTTGTTTTCTAGTTATATTGATGGTAGATTGATTGATTGATGTTTTATGTTGTGCTTACGGGTATTTCACTTATATGACGATGTGTATTCCACAGTAATAGACATTAGCATAACCAAGATGTTAAGCATTTATATAATGTTGGAAAGCTTATTTTCCTTCAGTGCTAAGTAAAGACAGCATTGCTACTCTTCAAACAAACTGCCTAGCCTGAGGGCGATGGTAGACAGAAAGGACAGATAGTAGCAATTTTGAGTCCCTCAGGCAGATAAAAATGGGTGATAACAGTGCTTGTTTCATTGTCAGTTGCTCTTCATTAATTTGTTTATCTTTAATGGCCTACTCAATGTTATTTCCCACAAATGATGGCATGCCAGTCCAAGGGGTAAAGGAAATTAGTCTTGACGTCACTGGTAACAAATAAGGACAAATATAGGACAATCATAGGATGTAATACAAAGACATAATGAAGAGACCTGATTCAAGTTATCCCTTAGCTCTGAGAGCACCAGGGCAACAGGGAGCTCCCTCCACCCAGCCACTGCTCTTCATTAAAGATGGTATGGTTACACCTTACTAAAGGTTGTTTCACTCACAGGAGAGTGTGTCATCCAATGGATACAGAGAGTGATTCTCATACAGGCCATCACTCAAAGCATAAAATGGAGTAAATCATTTATTTGCTCACAGTGGAATTCACACCACAAACGAATCAAGTTGTGTTTGTCCTTGGGCTTTTGGGTAAAAATACAGCAAAATACAGAAAAAACATTTGAACATGTATCTTTATTCATGCATAAATCAAGCATAGACACACAAAAAATCATTCATACCGGTATATCATTCTTGTTTGGGCAACACTTTGGTGTTTAACGCCATACCTAAGGTTATCACTCATATGATGGTGTGCCAGTCCAATGGGTGAAGGAACCACCCTTGACAACGATGGCAACAAACAAAGACACGACAGAACAAAAACAGGTCAATCACAGGATGCAATATAATGCCATCGCAAACAGATAGGCTTCATGTTTCCCTTTAGCTCCGAGTGCCCCAGGGCAACAGGAAACTCTCTCTCTCTACCCTCCAAGCAGCACTTAGAAGTCGAAAGTAGAATAAGGTGACAAGAGTCAGTATCATATGGATAACAACTCCTTACAAATAGTTCAACTAAAAAGTCGTGATCCATACCAAGTCTTTTCACCTCATATATCATTCCTTACCATTCCAAAAGCCTGATATTCCTGTATTTTTCTTAAAAACACATATTTTTTATTTCATAACACGTATCAAAAATTAACAACGGTGAAAAACAAAAATATTGTGTATGGATGAAACTTTCATTCCAATTATTAAAATAGTATTGTAGCGGAAATCTATTCCAAAATCTTATTTATTTATTCCATCAAGGGGTTTGTTCTATCCCCAAGCAAATAGAAATTTACATTCATTGCTTCAAAAAACATAATGATATTTATTTGTTTAGTTAAATATCTTGAAAGCAATCAATTTACATAGCACCAGAACCAAAGACGGTCCAAGAATGGAAAATTTGGCTCTACTGTTTACAATTTGTTTTTGTTTCCGTCTGACATTTTTGGTTTGATGCTCAGCTGGCTAGAATGTATTTACCTGAAAATGTTAATACAAACGGCTCCTATATACCCGTATATAACAGATCTCTCTTAAAGTTGTCTGAGTCAGTCAATCAAACATGTTATTTATCAGCATTCTCTCCTTTGTTCTCCATACTTTTTCTCCCACTACATTGAACATTAAGGGTTAGTTTAAGGTTTAGTTCACAGTTCCCAAACTAATAACCGATTTATCAAAACAGCTCTCAGTCTCTAACTATGCTTGAGTTATAGAAAAATGCTGCAAATGTCTTAAGAAATTGCCTATTAAAAAATGGCTTATCCTACCTGTCAATCAAAACAGACTGGTGAAATGTCAATTGGGCAGCCTTGAAGGGACACCATATAAATCAGGACCTAGACGATCACCATCAGTAATTAATTATGAACTTATCAACAAGATTTAGATCTCTTGTCTGCAGTTATGGTGTGGCTTATATTGCTACCAGTTTTGTGACTTGTTGTATTTAATAGTTATTTTATATCAACAACAAAAATCTTTGTAGTTGTAAGGCTATGTAATCAGGTAAATCTTGGTGCTGATTTTCAGTGATATTCCTTGCTAAATTTGCCATGTTCTAAAGAATTACCACAGAATGGAAGGCTTTTGTTCAATATTCCTCAGCTCTTGGAAATCAATTCTGGATATAAACTAATTAACCTACTTTTCTCAATTTATTCAGGTGTAACATACGCAATCTGTAAGACTCGTTTCAATGGTTTCTCATGAGCGTTATTCACTACCCATATACAGATACTCTTATCCCTCCTTCATATTGGTAAACTACCAGCAGAATAACTTGAACAGATAAAAAAAACTATTACAAATATATAACTTCACATGAGGGCATGTTTAAAGTTCAGGATTGATTGGATGATTGACTGATTGAACGATTGGCTGATTGACTGATTCATCGATTGATTGATTAGGGTATTAACACAGTAATTGATGGTTAACCACATCATGTGGATTTGTTCGTTGTCTGACTGGGGTTTTACTTGTACTTTATTTCACTCATTCTATGGCACATAAGACCAATAGGTAAAGGAAACTACTCAGGAAATTAGCTTTCATCCATCAATACACATGTATCTTATGTAGAACACCGTAGACCTCATTGCCAGGAAACAATGACAGGACAGGTCATGGTGACAAACGAAGACAGCACAAACAGACCAGTTTCCTTCCGCTATGAGAGCACCAGGGCAACAGGAAGCTCACTATTTATCTTTAAAGACAATGGTCTGTCTCACTATGACAGGACCCATGTCTGCCTAGCTGCAATACCATAAGAACACCACAAAATACATCTTTTGGTCACAAGATTAGAATGTTCCTTGTTTATGCTTTTCATAAAGCAGAAGAGACCACTGGCTTAGGACAATACGTTACAAGCATGGTCAAGCTGACGTAACTCAGCACTAGAGGAACATTAATTCATTTAATTTTTAATCTGGGTATAATAATATATAGAAAAACATAACGTCCTTTTATGTTACAGTCTTACAGCAGATTAAGCCTTTACAAACCAAGTACAAAACCACCAACACGCAGTAACGCATGTATGCACATGGCTGTTTTTATGAAAATAAGGATTATATCGCATGTTTTAGACAGTTTGATAAATTGGATTTTTTAGCAGACTTTAATAAGGCTAATTCACTCCTTTCCCAGCATGCCAGGCTAAGGGGTGAACAAAACCACCTTTCAAGGTCTCAAGCCACAGTGATGAGGACACAAAACAAGGACACCACATCAAGTCTCCTTTGGCTTGCCCATTAACCTTGAAATAAACTGAGCAACAGAAAGTTTGCTCTAGCCTACAAAGAATTTAGAAATGATAAACATAAATGGTAATCTTTATGTACTTATTTCATACTGCTAAAGGCATGTGCTTGTTGAAGAAAATGGCTCAATATATTCCGCTCAAACCTTGTTTGTTATAAATTCGGTAAAAAAAAAGGTTGAGAATTTAATCTACTGCATATCAAAACAGCTTCAGTTTTTAGATTTTAATTTAATCCTGCTCATTCGTCTTCATCTTCAGCAAATCCAAAAAAAAAAGAGTGGAAGAATCGTTTTCTGTCACAACAAGAAGCCAGCTTATTGGCTTTGGTGCTACTTTTAACCAAATTCTGCCATTTACTGGAGAGAGATTCACAGGGCCCCCTGGATCTGTCACTCGGCCCACTTCCGCTAAGCATGATAAAATGACCCAATACGCATTGATTAAACCTTTTCTTGTCAGATCAGTACAGAAACTGAGCTGACTTTATAGAGTGTGTCAGCTCAGGTTAGTAGCCTATCATCTGTGTGATGGAAATGTATTGTAAGCCCACAAAATCAAAATCATATGGCCTTAAAAGAATAAACTATACAGGTACAAATTCTCAGTAAACATCTCCATTATTTCACACTATACATAATTTGGGGGGAGAGAAGGGGGGGGGGGGGCAAAGACACTGGAATCAATATGTACTTTACAGAATTTTCATAGAGAGATCATATTGACCACCTGGACCAATTATGAAACTCATAAAATCCTGATATTAGTCACTCACTGTCTTAACTGCACAAAAATACTTCAACATTTTGCCACACCTGTATATTGGATAATTCGAGCAGTGAATGATAAATTGTTTGTTTGTTTGTTTGATTGGTGTTTAACGTCGTACTCAAGGGTATTTCACTTATATGACGACGGACAAAAAT